>JBBPBX010011849.1:0-55135 GCA_038048925.1 Garcialebias charrua
TATATATATATATATATATATATATATAGTCTGATAAAACTTAGAAACAACAATGTTAATAGTATTAAACAAATAAACTATTTAAACAAATTTATTGAATAAAACAAAGAGTTCTGTTATACATAAAGGTCTTTTTTTTAAATCCAAATTCTAAATTTATAACCCTTTTCTGGAGACCTCATGGGCGAAGGATGATTTTATAATCGATTTCAAGGTCACAGGGTCAAAGGTTAATGTCATAGATGTCTTATGCTCTAGCTTAACATCCCACTAACACAGGAATGTCAAACCCTGCGTCCCCTAGAGTTCCCTTCTCCCATAAAAAAATAACTTTGTTGTCACATGTTGCAACTTTTTAGCCTTGACTCCTTGAGTTTTAGTGTCCACTACAACCGATGTACGTCAACCCCCCAGAATGCATTGCACCAATAAAACAATGTGTCAGGAATCTGGGGTTTATTTTTGATAGTGCTTTTAAAATAGACAAAGAGAAACATGCAGTTTCTTACAACTAAGACTTATTGTGAAGCCTTGTCTCCCTTTCAGAGACATTAATAATGTGATTCATGCTTTTATTCCAGCTCATTTGGACTATTGTGATTCATTGTACAGTATGTTGGTTTAGATCAGTGGTCTGCAACCTTTACAATTAAAACTGCCGTTTTTATGCCTTCGTTCACTACATTAAACCTGTCCAGAGATGCAACAACCTGCTACAACTGTGGTTATCAAGTGGTGGCCCGTGGGCCACTTTAGGTTTGCTGGAGGTGGCTTTTGTAGCCAGTAGGGTGACATTTTAAAGCAAAAAATACCTAATGCTTCTTAACATTTATTAAAGGGAAAAAAAACAGATAATTGTAAAGAAGGGTGAAATTTTTCATTTTTCTTCCCTTTTTAATTCAAAATTAAATAAACTGCAGACAGTTCTTCATATTTACAAAAGAAATGACAGGTAAACTTTTTGAACTAATTATGTTTTAGGAAAACTTTTTGAACTAATAATTTTTTTTATTTTTTTTATAACCAATACATTTCAGTTTGATGTCAGTTTTGGTCAAGGTTTGAAAGAGCCACTGCAGAGGGACCAAAGAGCTGAATGTGGCTCCAGAGCCGCTGGTTGCAGACCCCTTGTTTAGATAAATCGTAAATCGTCTTTGCATCTCTTATTAACCATCCAGAACACAGCAGCTCGTCTTTTAACAGCAACTAGAAAATATGAAGACATGAGCCCTGTCCTGGCTGCTGTCACTTCCGGATTGATTTTAAGATTTTATTACTTGTTTTGAAAGTCTTGCCTCGTCATATTTGTAGTGGACATGACCTTGTCCACTTTTAAGACACCTGTGTACTTTTGAACTGTCCAGTGATGACCTTTACTGACCTCTCAGTGAAGCAAGACATTTACTACAAAATCATTCATTTAGCTATAATCTGATAAATATAGTCACCAAAAGAGACTATTTCTATCTTTGATTTTATTCTAATGTGATCAAAAGAATAACTTTTGTCATTTTCATGATGTGTGCTTTTTAAGCTGTGTTATTCTGTGAGAGTTAAACTGTGTCCACTGCTGTGTTAAAGGGAAATATCGGGTCACAGAGACCCGACTGTTTTGTTTAGAAATAAGAAGACAGTTTAATCAGTTGTTTTTCATGAACAAGGCTCCAGCTTTCTCTGTCTGTTCCCTAAACAAAGCTCTCTCTGCTCTGGCTGACCTTGGGCCTGATAAGGCAAGTCCACTCCTCTCTTTGTTCCTGCTTTTTAAGTTCTTACTGTGCGAGAACGCTTGAAGAGTTTGCTGGGAATTTTAGAAGAAATGTGAACCTTTCCCAAGAGCTGGGTACGTTTTGGTCAAGAGCTAACGACCTGCGTCTTCAACTAAGGACTGATAACAGGCCGTTATGAGTCCACCTCGAACGAGCGTTTGTTATTCCTTCCTGGAATAAATTATCTTGAGCCAAGAAACCACGACTGCCACGACTTTTGCCGATGAAAGCGAGTATCACCGACCAGTGCTTTAAGTGGAAAAAAATAAGTGCCGGTACCCTCCCTAATGTCATAATAATATGCATACCTGCAAACTCAGAAGGGATGAAAAAGGTGACAAACGTTGCGCCAACCCCCCCTCCCCCCGGCATGGCCAGGTGAGTGAACAAGTGGATAGATAAGTGGACCACCCAATTCAATTAGCCCTCCCAGAATGCAATGCACTGTAACATTACGTTCCAAGCCTAATTAGTCCAGTCGGATGTTCCTATGCTAACTGTTCCACGCAGAATTTTTTTGGTTGAGAAATTATTCACAAGTTAAACCATGTAATGCAAAAGTATCAAGGTGTGAAAATATGACTTTATCTGCTGCAGGTAAGATAGTAACTGCTCATGGCTACTCCATACTCATTTCTTAAATATGCTGGTGAAGATGTTTTGCCAGAAATTTTGAATAAAGTAGATGCCATTTCCTGCATTCTTGTGTATTTTAACAAGTTGTTAAACATCTATGTTTACCTACATGTAAACATGATTCACTAACTATTTTAGAGACATCTAACAAAATAAAGTCAGGTCCTGTGGACAGATTAAAAAATTGTTGAAATTATTATTGATCATGAATCAGGATATTTTAGAGACACCTCATTTAACTAGTATAGACATCATCCTGTTTTTAAATTCACTCCTGTGGCTAAGATTCATTCAACCTTTATTTAGTGAGGTAAATCTTTTGAACCTCATGGGCTCATTTACGAACCCATGAGGTTCAAAAGATTTACCTGACTAAATAAAGGTTGAATGAATCTTAGCCACAGGAGTGAATTTAAAAACAGGATGATGTCTATATGAAGATAATTAAATTAATGTGATACTTTATCACAGTGACTTTAGGGGCAACTGACTTTTATTTTGTTAATTTTTATTTAGTTTTATTTGTAACACAACATGCCATTTTACTAAACAATGGTTACACTGCATGTATAAAAATATTAACTTTACCCACACGTTGGAGGAGTTACTTCCGCTTCCCTCGCGCTCTGTCGCGCTGCAGAGTTTGTTTTTGTTTTTTTACAGAGTTCGCTGTCGTCTCCTCCCCCTGTCTATCCTGAGGTTGTGATTGGCCAAATGACGCGCTCCACCAAAGATGTTTTATTGTCGTGAAGATGCATTACTCTTTCTTGAAATCCAGTCGGGGGAAATGATGCATTCTAATCTGCCACAGGTCTTTCAAGTGGAGAAGACGAAAATAAGTTCCGGAACGCACCTTACACTTAAAAAAAGTCCCGGTACTCTCAGGGTTAAATTTTAGAAGTGGCGGAACTAGGTACCGGTGAGTTCCGGCCCACTTAAAGCACTGTCACCGACACCGACAAGGTAAACACGCGTGGAGTCCAGCTTGGACTTGCGGGACCGACGACTCGTCAGTCTAAAGTTGACCACAGCTCTTTACCAGAACCAAGGCGGACGTCTTAAGGTAAAGGAGCAGCTGTTTGCTTGCTGGAGGTGTGATGATATCTTAGCTGGACGCGTACGGAAGAGTGTCATCTGGTTTCATAAATGCAAGATAAATTTCCTCTCTTAACCTCCCAATTCTTCTTAAATCTTTCCTCCTACTTCTTTCCCCTCTCAATCTAAGCTGGAAACTATTTTAAGTTTAAAGAGCCCTCAGACTAAATATGTTTACATCCAATATTGAAGTCTGTTGTGTTGAATTTAAGTGTGCTGACGTTTTAATTTGAAAGAAAGTGAAATCATGTCAATCAAGTGTAATGGTGTTAATTTAGTTGATTTATTTTAAATAAATGATAGTGTCTCTTTGACATATCAAACTAAGTTAACGTCTTTGTCACTTAATGGCTCTGTTTATTTATCCATCATAAAGATCACAGAAATATTGGGTAAACTGAAAAAGAACAGAATCCGTGAATTTACTATTCAATCTGAATAAGTAGATTAATTAAGGATAAAGAGGTCAGTATTAATATTGACCTCCTCATTAATTCTTACATCTGGTGGCCCGTACCGGTTCTGAAAGTTTATTGATAAATCTGTGGTCTCAGTCATGAACTTGTAACGTCATGTTTGCATAAAAGGATCCAAGTTTTAAACTCTGAGGATAATAATTTTGGCTGGAAGTGTTCAAAGCAGGCAGATTCTGCGTGTTTTTATCATTTGAGGCTGAGGGATTGTTATTCGTTTCAACACTGCAAGCGCTGTTGGAAGCATTCAGGTGAAGTTTTTGTCAGCCGTGGTCTGTGGGAGTTCTGGTTCGGCTTCGACCCAGTTCAAGCACACACTCCGGTACAGAACTTTGTTGTTTGATCGCCGAGTCAAACTGCCTGCCCTGGAAGCTAATTTAACATCTACAAGATTGCTGTTGTGGTATTTTTACATTTTAAAGAAGGTCGAAGCAGCATATACTGTTAGAACGTGTCGGTTAATGGGTTCTGACCCGAGTTTTCTGCTCCTCTAACGTGGACCGGAACCGACCTGGAGTGACTCCGTGAGAGTCCGTGTTGTTCAACAGCTGCAGTGCTGGGTTACTGAGCGTAACTAAGTTGGCCTGTCTAGATGTGCGCCGCATGTTTCAGCATTTTGGGAAGTTAAATTGTAGCGTTTGAGTTGTTTTAAGAGTCTATAAAGTTGTGGTCTGCTGTGCAAGCTAACGTTAAGCAACGTGTTCTACATGTTTGTTTATGAGCTGTGATTGGATGATACGAGTGCTGTGTGCTGTGAATCACTCTTGTAGCGAACGCTGATTCGCTGTTGTGTGCTGTCAATCACTCTTGTGGCGAACGCTGATTCGCTGTTGTGAGCTGTCAATCACGTCGCACGCCGTTGCGACCAGCCCACTTTGTCGTCATTTCCGGCACGACATTGGTCGAAGGTAAGGATCTACATTCGCCATGTATGCTTGTAGAATGAACTACTGACGCTGTGATTGATTTGTTGACGCCACGTATTTTGTAGCGAGCTCCGCCTCGCTCACGTACGAAGCTGGTGACGCGCTACGCACGCTGCGTTGGCCCGCCCATTCTTGTCGTCATTTCCTGATGCACATTGAGTGACAACAAGCAGTCACATTCACACACACACGGTGAAAAGTGGTTTCACTGAGAGTTTAAACACTCACCAAGCCATCTAAACTGTCTAACAACATATATTTGTCTCTGACAAGACCGCAGTTCGAGCGTTTGTCACGAACATACTAGAAACTAACTCTAAAAGGTAGTTTTCAGTTAAATACTGAATGAAATAATTCAGTCTCCACGTGATAAATTATGACTCTAAGCTGCCCCCTGTTGGTTAAAAGACGTTGACAGATGAGTTTTCTCAAAAACATCATAAAAAAGTCAGCATTTTATGGTGAAATTACCAGCTTTGAAAAAAATTGTTCTGTACACAAATAAAACAAAATTTTAGACAGAATTGGTGTGCACAACTGCACATTGTTAGTTAAAAATCGCATTTTTAACGTTTTTCTGTGTAAAAGTAATGACTCCAGTTTATTTTAAATAAAAAGTTTAAGATAACAAACAAAATTACATTTTTAAATCCAGATAACTGCGGCAACTCAAACAGTTTTACTGAATCTGAAATACATTCTCTTGGTGCAAAATAAAACAAAATCCTGTCACATTTTAATGAAGTCATTGCATTTAAGTCAGCCCTCTTTTATAAGTGTTTGAGTAAGAAAAAACGGAAATCAGGCTGCCTGGGTTAGTTAGTAACTGTTGTTTGAACGTAAGTTCTATTTTAAAGTTAACACTGCAAGAGTGCATTTAACTTTTACAAAGTTCATTGAGGGTAAAAACCTGAAATAAGGTACCTATGAATACTTATTACACAGTGAAACGCGTAAACCTCAGCTGATTAGTTTATTTGACTCAGTGCTACATTAAAAGTGAATATTTATTTGCAAACACTAACATGAGAACAATCTTTTGATTTTTTTCACACAAAATCAAAACTAAAAGATGGGAGATAACAATTATGATCAAGCTTTACAGCTGCTCACAGCAAAGCTTGAATCGTTAAGGCTTAGTAACATTCGCAGAAGAGAAACTTTTCAACAAGAAAAACTTAAGTTAAAACGTGAGATCAAACAAATTCAAAACAAAAAGATGGGAGATAACGATTGTGATGAAGCTTTACAGCTGCACACAGAAATACTTGAATTGTTCAGGCAAGATAACATTCGCAGAAGAGAAAATTTTCAACAAGAACAACTTGAGTTAAAAAGTGAGATTGAGCAATTAAAAATAAAACGGCGTGCTATAAATGGTTTTGATGTTCGTCAACTCCCTGACCCGATCTGGTTAAAAACAAAACCAGAGCGTGAACTACATTACCAAGAAAAGGTCAAATCCCACTCGCTGGAGCTGGAAGGGACAAGTTCATCAACTCCCTCTCCTAAAAAAGGCGAGAAAAAACATGTTTTTCAAACTAACAAACCACAACAGGAACCTGCCCGCTGGAACAATGAGCCAGAGTGGCTCAGACAAGACCCAGAGTACATGAAACGATTTCAAAGGGGGGGCGCACGTCCTAAAGATAAGAAAGATGGTCACAAAAGTATACCATATCACAAAAGGGGGTCCGAACAGGAACCCCCAGTTCAAGGACAAGCTCCTCCTGCCCCTGCACTGCGGACTGGACAGTCCGGGAGTAGCAAAAAATCGCAGAAGTTCCAGAAAAAAGGCAACATACCTCTATGCTCTGAGGAGATAGTGGACATAAGTTGGTTGTTTGAAAACTTGAATGATACAGATGATGACCGAACTGGTACAATGAGTGACCTTGTCTTTGATAACTCAGAGCACATGGATAACTCAGAGCACACAGTTAGTGACATCAATAGCAAACGACAAAAAGAAAAACGTCTCAAAAAAGGCCTTGAGCTACAACATCAGTTTAAACAATCAGTGATGACACAGTGTGCTGTAACTGCTGTTGAGGCTCACATGCAAAACAAAACATCCACTGAGGTGTGCCCAGGTCAAAAGGTCGTATCCCAGTCGCAAAAAATAGGAGAGGTTCACTCTCCTATAGACAGCGAGGATAAACACCGTCGTCTCAAAGGTCCTCTGACCCCAGAAGAGGCAGAGAACATGCGTCGGTTGATAAAAGAGTGGGATGATATTAGCAAGAATGAACAAGATTGTCAAACTGACATACAACAAAAAGTTGGTACCAGCGGGAACAGTGACTCAAAATGGTTTAAAGGGAGCCCCGCCCCTGAAGCACCTCAGATTGAAAAATCTGAGACAAGCAACGAACCACAAAAGGTAGGTGTTCACTCTCTAAGAGACCCACAACGGTTCAGATCGAACCAGATGGGTGAAAACCAAGGTCCATCGGTGGGTGGACTTCAAAAGAAATTGAAGGATGAGGACCTATACTCATGTAACTATGCGTCGTCCCAACAGCCACCCCCGAGCCTTGGAACTGCACCTCCCGCGCCTCGAACAGAACAGTTCGAGACAGGCAAAAAGTCACGAATGTCCCGGAATAATGGCCCAACACCTCTATGCTCGGAAGAGACAGAGGAAGTAAGTAGTTTGTCAGTAGATTTGAATGTTACTGTGCTTGACCAACCTGATACAATGAGTGGCGTTATCATTGATAATGACACTATCAACATTGACCAACCTGGAGCGATGTGTAGCACTGTCTTTCACAAAGACTCAGAGCACACAAATAACTCAGCGCACACTACTACCAACATTGCCATGGATGTTGACAGCAAACCAATTGCTGACACACAACAACATCCTGAAGGTCATGATGCTGACAGCCAACAAGATGCTGACAGTAAACAAGATTACACAGACAGAGTCACACGTGAACAGAAACGTGGGCCAAGACCTGTGAGGTTTCTGTGTAACTTTATACAAAGGGGGGTGGCTAAGAAAGCTTACCTGCCTATCACACTGGAAGGTGTCCTTGAGCGTGAAGCCCTCCTGGATGGTAGTGCTGATATAACCATTATGTCGGCCAAGCTGTTCGAGGAGCTGAGGACCGCCGCTAACGGTGTTGACAGGCAAATACCCTTTGAGAAATGTGCTATTAAGCTACAGGGTCTCGCAGAGACGGGAACAACCCTAACAGCTATGGCTATGGTTCACATGAAGATTGGCGAAATGACACTACACCACCCGGTGTACGTGTCTACACTTGACTCATTCCCATTTTTGGTTGGCCAAGATTTTATAAACCGCTTCAACGCGATTATAGATTATGGTCAACAGGAAATGTGGGCAACAGTGAGAAAACCCCTGCCAATAAAAGTGCCTCCTCGTTGTGGTACAGACTGCCTAACCGCAGGTACCGCAGTGGCCACGAGGGACTCCCCAACCGTGGTCACAAGCCCGGTAAGTGAACCTTCAACTACAGGTGAGACAGAAGAGACCCAAAAGTTGGACCAATCTCTGGCCCAACAAGAGAACCTCCTCTGTGAGCTGACACATTCAGCACTCCCTGACCACTACCTACCACAGGTAGTGAAAGGTGTTGAGATCCAAGGATCCCACACCGATGACGCTGTACTGTCCTCTGAGACGGGTAATTCGGCAATCAACCAAGCTTTCAATGAAACCTTGGTTCAAGGGCATCTGAGTCCAGAAGATGACAGTCAACCAAACGCTGACAGTCACTTGGACATCATTGTTGCAGACTACGAGGACCCCTCTTCAGACAAGAAGGGGGCAAACTCACATTACCTACCACAGGTAGAGAAAGGTGTGGAGATCCAAGGACCCCACACCGAGGCTGCTGTACTGTCCCCTGGGACAGGTAAATCGGCTATCTGCCAAGCTTTCGATGAAACCTTGGTTCAGGAACATTTGTGTCTAGGACTAATCATATGTGATCTCTTTAACTTCTACACTCCAATAAGGTCACTCCGGTTTACCAACCAGTTCCTCTTAAGTGGCCCAAGATCCAAACTGAAATCCATAGGTGATCCGGCTTCATCCAGATGCTGCTCTGAAACTGTGGACCCGTTTACTTGAACATTTAAAGACCGCTCAGACTGTTGAGACTTTTAAATCTTTGCTCAAGACTCATCTTTTTGTCCTTGGTGTTCGATCCACGCAGAGTCTGAGAACATGTTAGAGCTGAATTTTATGGTAGTTGTGTATATTTTATTAACATCCTTGTGTTTTCTGAGTGGCACAAGATGTATTTTGCTCTTTTTAACTTGACTTGATTGTAAAGCATTTTGTTCAACTTTGTTGTTTTTATGTCCTATAGAAATGAACTGGAATTACACCAAACCCTGTTCCTGTCCAGAACAACTCACTGCTGCTCTTTGATTTGCCCCATGTAGCCAAAACACTAATCTGGACAGACACATCCAAATTAATTACAAGTATGATAAAACAGTTATGTAGTTTGTATGCTGAGAGTCTGGAGTTCTGGCTCTGTGGACTGAAGTTTGAGAGAATTATATTTGACAGACGACCGGATGGGGAGGAAGAGTTTTCCTGAAGCAGCAGCGTGAGGACAAGATTTGAAAAATGAAAATAAATAATTTAATGGAAAACAAAGTTAACTCCACTTTTGATCCCACAACAAATGACTGATATGAATGCTTCAAACAGAAACAAATAAACCTGTTGGGATGACAGCTGCAGCTCTCATGCTGATAAGGTCCAGAAGCCATTTTCTGCCTCATGTCAGTGGACGGGTCGAGGAGGTAGATGGCCCTGGAAGGAAACCTGGACATCCTGTTCCAGTAGTCTTTACTTCTTCCTGGGGGACCCCAAGGAGTTCCCAGATCAGAACAAATATATAATCCATTCAGTAAGGTCTGGGTGTGGCTCAGGGTCTCCGCCTAGTGCGATGTGCCTTTAAATCTCCATGAGGGATCCTCCTCAGCTGAGTCCTTGTGACGAGGAGGAGCACCACCTCTACTGAGCTCCTCCCAGATGAAGGAGCTTCATCTTGACATGAATATAAAAACCAGTCCACATTCTTGGAGCCAGGAATGGTGGCAGAAGTTGAGTTCTGGTTCCTGGTGCTGAACCAAACATTAAAAGGCTCCATACTCTGCAAGAACAAAGAAAAAATATTCTGTTTCTCTCAGGGCTGCAAGAAAATGATGCAATTTCTTTTCTTGTATAGCTTGGGTTTGGGAGTTCTTCAATCTTGTCTATCTAACTATTATGTGATTGGTCAGAAATGTTAAACAGGTGTGGACCATATTGCAGATGATTTTATACTTCCTAGAAGTTCTGCACTTGAGAATCTCATGAAGAATAAAATGTCCTGACCAGAAAAAAAAAAATTCTTGTTCTCCACCTCGAGTAAAATAATTATTGGTTCTTGCAGAGTATTCAACCAGCTTAAACCAGCCCAACATGGACTTTTCACCTGCAGAGAGCAAAGCTAAGGTCAGGTGTTGGGCCCCAGCCCTAAGCGTGTTAATTCTCTTAAAGTGGCTTTAGGGATGTAAAAATCACTCTTTACGTCTTACGTTCCAGACAAAAGAACAGAAACTGATCAAGGTTGAGAAAAGTTTTGGTAAAACTCGCAGCAACCAATTAAAGTTAATAGTGTTTGGGTTAGTTATCAAAATAATGTAAATTCCTCAATCTGCCTGTCTGAGGTTCAATAGAGGTTTTCTCACGTGAAAAACTTTGGGAGGCAGAATGACGTGTTGAAGTCAAACAACATAAAAACCCTACCTGTAGCATTCCTGTTTGATGGAGAATTAGCCAACAGACAGAAAAGCTTTAACTGTATAAAAGATTTTGTACGTAAGGCCAAATTTCAAAATAAAATAATATAAAACTCATTTGGAGTTTTAGTATAAATATAAATAAATAAATAAATTATATTTATGTTGCTGTTATATTTATATATTTATGTTTATCCATATCTGATTTGACCTTCATCCCGAGACGGATGAGAGAGGCCGCGCTGAAGAACATGTCATGTGTTTGAATATACAGCAGCTTTACATTCTCTCCCTCTTCTGGACGACTGTGTATACATTATCACGTTGTATTGGTGAGAACTGGTGCAATGTTAATAAAAGCTCTTGTATCTTGTATCTTGTATCTTATGCTGTCATAAATTTATAAAATAATATAAAACTCATTTGCTCTCCCTTACTCCAAAACTACACTACATGCGGTCTGGCTCCGCCCCGCCCCGCAGGTCGCAGCTGAGCGAGTCCAGTTTCCACTTCCTCCGCTCAGCTCAGGTCCGCATGGATGCGCCGCTCCGAGACGCATGCGCGGGATTTGCGAGATCGCGCGATAAATCAAGTGATAAATAATGAAGTCAGAACAAAACAATTCATTCGGTGGAAGAAGGAGAACAACAGTAGAGACTGCTGCCTTGATCTTCTCTCGTAAATGAGCGACAGGACATGGTTTGAGCAACAGGAAGTGATGTATTACATTTCAGAATAAAATACTTTATTTATTTATTTATTTATTGTATTGCGTTTGTAGGCGTAGTCATAAATGATAGTTTGACAGCATTTTTGTACAAATAAATCCGTATAGAGCTAGGATTAAGTCCGCCCGTGGTGATTTTATTTTGTAAATACGGAAGTTGTGCTCGTTCCTTTTCCTGTTGGTGCGACGTAATCTTCAAAAGTTGACTCCGGCACAGCTCCGGTGTCCGGCAGAAATAGAAAAATTTCTAATTTTGACGGACTGCCGTCCGCTCTCCGCCGCTCCCCGCCGCCGTGCGGAGCCAGTGTAAATTCTGTCATTGATTATAATGGGTGCGTATTTGCTGCGGAGGTCGGACCGGAGCGGGGCGGAGCCGGAACGCATGTAGTGTATTTTTGGCGTTAGAGATAGGGTGAGAAGCTCAGTCATCCGGGAGGGACTCGGAGTAGAGCCGCTGCTTCTCCACATCGAGAGGAGCCAGTTGAGGTGGCTCGGGCATCTGGTTAGGATGCCTCCTGGACGCCTCCCTGGTGAGGTGTTCCGGGCATGTCCCACCGGGAGGAGACCCAGAGGAAGACCCAGGACACGCTGGAGGGACTATGTTTCTCGGCTGGCCTGGGAACGCCTTGGGATTCCCCCAGAGGAGCTGCTCCAAGTGGCTGGGGAGAGGGAAGTCTGGGCCTCCCTACTTAGGCTGCTACCCCCGCGACCCAACCCCGGATAAGCGGACGAAAATGGATGGATGGATAAAACTCATTTGCACCAAGATTGATGTACTGTAGCATCAGATACACATCTGATTATCTTCAAAGAAGAAAGGAAAAACCCTTAAAACTCACAATCGTGCCTCTAACTCTTCACGTCCTGGATGATCCAGCTGAGATGACGAGGATTGAGCCATCACCACTGACACAGACAGAGAAAAAAAAACTTTTTAAATTCACTGGTAACTGAAAAATCTAATAACACTAGATCAAGCAATCTATTAAATTTCAATGATACCAACTAAAACTGGAATAAGATGCACTCAAGGGCACATGAAAATAATTACTCTAACACTTTAAAATAATGTGTGTCAGAAAATCCTTTAAAAAATCTTCAGTTGATCCAAAATGCTGCTGCCAGAGTTTTAATGAGAGTTGGTAGAAGAGATCATATCTCTCCAGTTTTAGAATAGAATAGAATATATCTTTATTGGCATTGTCATTGCACCGTGGCACAAAACAACGGAATTGATTACGCACACCCGTCTTAAGATAGGGGCGAGTGCACGAAGCCGCAGCAGTAATTAAACCGTGCCGCCACAATCTTAGATGTGAAAAAAAAAGGAAGGTAACATGAGAGTACAGTAATCAGTGGTATTACAAAAAATAAATATCACATTTTGTCTTACAGGACACCATATGAGACAGCAAAAAACTCTACCAGCAAGCAACAGTTAAGACAAATCACATTTGCATTTGAGATCGAATGAGGTATGTTGCTTCTCTCCATTGGCTCCCTGTCAAAATCTCAATATAATTCAAAATCTTACATCTAACCTACAAAGCCCTCAACAACATAGCTCCATCTTACAAAGTACAGGTAGTCCTCGACTTACGACGGAGATCCGTTCCTACACGGCGTCAAAAACCGAATTTCGACGTAAGTCGGAACATAAGTAAATACTTCACCATATACGTACAGTACTGTATTTTACCAAGCACTTAGCCTATCCTAACACAGTATCTTCCAATAGAACCTTCAGTAGCGACCGTGAAGCATCAGAGATCCGTCCTCCCCAAGGCCCGAGGCAGACGAAGGGGCAATCAAAGCCCAAGACCCCAAGAAGGACCCCGAGCCCAGAGTCCCCAGGGCCACCCGAACAGGATGAGCCACTCACCCTCTCCCCAGATCTGACAAAGGGGGAGAACTGGACGAGCTCCACAAGCGACTACACATAATGACCCCCGGGAGGCCAACAGCGACAAACCCACAGGCCCCCGCCGGAGCCCGCTGCAAGAGCCCGCTGCACTGACGTAGCCCCAGGCCCGGGCACCGGGGACGCCCACCCCTCAGGCCCAGACCCAATAGGACCAGAGGACCCGAGCCCCACCAGGCAGCCACCAGGCAGAGCCGACACACGCCCAAGCGCCCAACCCCTGAAAGCGATAACAAGGGTCCCCAGCACGCCCGCAGGCAAAAGGACACCCACCCGGGGGCCATGTGGTAGGTGCGCGACACCAAGTAGCCTCAGATGTAACAGAGAGGGGGCAGTCCAAATCCCAGCCTGACAATTAGACATTCATACACAGACACACTCACTCAGACCCACCCTCATCCTCACTCACACAAAGACAAACAATGTTCTATTGGAGGAACCTTATTCACTTATGCATGCTCACAGCCACACACAAATAGATGCAGGGATGTATATGTACTTGTAGATATCATATGCAGATATGTAGATGGATATGTGATATGAATGTATATGTATATATATTTGTAGGTATGGGTATGTTTATTTATGGAAATCAACTGCAAGGTCATGAATATTATTAGTCTTTATGCATGTGTATTTTGTTGCTGTGTTCTGTCATGTGCTTTGCAGGATTGCGGACGGAGGTTGGGTGTGTTTGCCTTGTGCTCTTTTTGTGGATAATTGTTGTGTTTTGTTGTCTTACTTTCTATCTTTCCTTTCTCTCTAAAAAAAATTTTTTTTTTAATTTTCACATCAGTGTGAGAGGATGGCTGTGAGGTGAGAAGGGAGGCCATCTATAAAAGGGGGAAAAAAAGAAAAAAAAAACACAGTACCCTACATAGATATCAAAAAACACATACATTTGGGAGCCATAATGAAGGGGGAAAAAAGTAAATTTCCTACTGGTATGCTGGTGAAGCCGTTCCTCCGTCCCTCCTCCATATTCTCCATTGCGTTTACGTTGTAAAACCACCGTCCAGCTCGGTCCATCCTCCATGCGTATTCGTTTATGACGTAAAACCGCGTTCACAGTACACACAGTAACAGTACAGTAAGTTGTACTATGTACAGTTTTATTTTGTTTTTTGAATGTCCAGAGGACCAGACCTAGCTTTTTTAGAGAGTACAGGGCAGCTGTAGCCTCCGCAGCTAGTAAAACCGGAAACCAGAAACTGCGTAACTCGGCTTTTCAAAATAAATTTTTTAAATATTTTAAAAATAATAATAATTTTATGGGAGATGCTTCGGAACCGCGAAACGTTGTGACTCATGACCATCGTAAGTCGAGGACTACCTATATATTACAAATGTTATAGTTCCATATTTTCCCAACAAAGCACTTCACTCTCAGACTGCAGGTTTACTTGTGGTTCCTAGAGTTTCTAAAATTAGAATGAGAGGAAGATCTTCAGTTCTCAGGCTCCTCTCTTGTGGAACCAACTTACAGTTTCTGTCCGTGAGGCTGAAACATTGTCCAGTTTTAAGACTGAGCTTAAGTCTTTCCTTTCTGTTCGGTTTGGCTTGGGTTTCCTGAGCTATCCCTTAGTTATGCTGATATAGGCTTAGTTCATTCATTCAACCTTTATTTAGACAGATAAGTCACATTGAGCCTCGACGACTCATTTACAAGTGAGATCTGCTAGACAGACAAAAAAGTAATGAAATTAGACACATTAGGAAATGGAGGCGAAAAAATTCCTATTGAAATCTTTCTTCATGCTTGAGAAAAAAAGTTATAATATTAAAAACACCTCGCACAGATAAGCACATAATGACGTAGACAGTCTGCAGATGGGGGGAGACACCGAGAACAATGAGCAATGTTCATAGATGCTCTCGAGGTCACCGTAAGAGTTCTGATAAGGATGGAATAATCAACCAGCTCCCTCCGATGAGATCCGTAAACATTCTCGCGGGTGTCGGGGAATGGCCAAGGTCAACGCTAATGAGGATCCAAGAGTCCTGAAAATGATGACAATGTTTTTTCAGCTGGTTCACTCTGGTTGACGGTGGAGTTCCCCGATGGGTGGGGGGTGAGCGTCAGATTACATGTCCTCCAGGCAAATTCAGATAGGGTGGCCTTGAAGGCCAGCCGGGGAACCAGATTACATAAACATACAGTTGTTTTGAGTACAGACAGAACATAATGACATCTGCCTTGAGTCTGTGTTGGTCCAAAAGATTCTGAAAATGTCCAAATTATGTGGCCACACACTGATGGAACGTACCTGTGTAAAAATCCCCAACATCTGATCCATTATGCCCAAGGCAACTGAGTCTGGGTACACAGGCAAGAACCAAGCCATCACAAAGGCAAGCAGCGTGATCGGGTCTCAATTTGCTGCAGACGAACTTCCTTGGTTGTAGATAAAACCAGCAACCAGCTGAATCCAAAAAGCAGGAACCAGTCATCATAAATCCAATATGCGTCTTTTAGATCCACAGATGACAGCAGAGATAGACACGTCATCAAGTCTTCAAGTCGATGAGATATCCAGCTGCATGCGTGCCAACATGGCAATCGGCTCGCCTAAAGTCTGTCTTCTCTTTGAAGAAATGTTATCAAATTGTCTAGAGGACCAACTGGCCGAATAAGTCCATCGTTTTTTTGTTCGGAAGATATGCAAGAGAGGCTCATAAGCATTTTCACAGGCAGACAGAGCAGCAAAGCAAAGCGAGGAGGGAGAGGAGGAGCGTCTGTTCTCGGCAGAAGCTTAGAGTAGACTGCTGGAGGACAAATTGACCACATTTCCTCACTCCAGTGCTGTTGCTACTGCGCTCACTCTGTTTGTATTTGTACTTATTTTTATCTTGTGTTTTTTTGTGTTTCCTCCAATTAAACGTATACCTGGAGTTGTCAATATGCGTTTGTCTGTTTCTCCTTCCTGTCCTCTCAAACCCCAGCTGGTCGAAGCAGCTCGTCCAGAGCCTGCTTCTACTGGTGGTTTCTTCCTGTTAAAAGGAAGTTTTTCCTTTCCACTGTTACCATTGTGCTTGCTCAGGATGACTGTAAAAAAAGTGAAGATTCAAGACAGTCTGCTGCTTCCTTAGATTAATAACTTTTACTAATTAGTGTTTATGTTTTTTAAATGTTTTTTACAGCACCCTGAAACAACTTCTGTTGCGACTTGTATCTATTGAAATAAACTGAATTGAATTAAAGTTTCACTACAAATAAATGTCATTTCTGTGTCATAATTCAACTTGGGAACCTGATATAAATAACATGACAAAAACTGTCTGAGTCTATAGCAGAGAAGTACCCGGTAAGTGTTTTTGGTTCCTCTTCAATTCAAAACCATTAGACCTGGACTTAAAGCGTTCACAACAAAATTTTAGTAAATCAGTCAGATCTTGGATCTATTCAGATCCACATGGACCATAATACAGTGTAGAACACCATTTGCAAGATCTGCAGGCTGCAGCTGTTTGAACAACCGATCCGGAAACTAAAGGTCAGGCCTTCTAGAGAACACAGAGAATTAATAACTAGCCTTTTTAGCAGCTGTTGCAGCTGACTCGCATACTCATTTATTTTGTGTCTGGTTTATCACAAACCCAAAATTCAGAGAACTTTGTGAAAACTTTCATGATAAAAATAAAAAGGCTTAGAAGGCAGAAAAATGTATTAAAATGAGTGCAATGTGTAAAACTAAATTAAAATTAAAATGCTGTGAAACACAGGAGGCAACAGGAGCTACCAAATCAATTGTAACTACAAAGTATATACAGTAAACACCAGTAGGTGTGATTGTAGAGTGAAAAACTCTGGGTTGATGAGCAGATGTCATGTAGGTGTGAAATGGACTGGATCCTGAAACACTGAAGGGAACAATTAGGGGTGCAGGAAAAAAAATTGAAATTTTAAAGAATCTAGATTCTTAGTCCTGGCGATTCAGAATTGATTCTAAAAGCCCCAAAATCGATTTTTTTTTTTTTTTTAACATTAAAACCCAAAAGATAAAGAAAATAAAACCATATCTCATATGAAAGAATACATAAAATGAAAGGTGGCAGAAAGAAGAAGAAATCTTATTTTATCTGCCCCTTTTTTCAAAAACAAAACAAGTTCAAACAATCAATTCAAACAATAATCTTCTATAAGTAACAGAGCAAAAAGCTAACCTAATACTGGTTATTTAAGTTACAGAATTTAATGCATTCCTGTATTATTTGTTCCTATTTTTGGTATAAATATCAAACGATGCAAAAAAATTGATACAATAAGGAACCTAAAATTATTGTTTTAAATAAATGTTCTACTTGTTTACATTGTTGTTTAATGTTTTCAGTTTAAAATTATTGTTTTAAATAAATGTTCCATTTGTTTACATTGTTGTTCTTTTCAGCTTGTCAGTTACAAAACTGAAACTAAATTTATGACCATTTTAATAGAAAAATCGTTTCTGAATAAAAAATCGATTTTGAATCAAAAAATCGATTTTGAATCGAATCGTGACACCAAAAATCGGAATCAAATCGATTCTCCAGACACAGAGATTTGCACCCCTAGAAACAATAACTAGAGCCGGAGTAGAGCCGCTGCTTCTCCACATCGAGAGGAGCCAGTTGAGGTGGCTCGGGCATCTGGTTAGTATGCCTCCTGGACGCCTCCCAGGGACTATGTTTCTCGGCTGGCCTGGGAACGCCTTGGGATTCCCCCAGAGTAGCTGCTCCAAGTGGCTGGGGAGAGGGAAGTCTGGGCCTCCCTATTAGGCTGCTACCCCCGCGACCCATAAGCGGATGAAAATGGATGGATGGATGAAACAATGATCAGTCACAGACAGAGAGGGAACCAACTGACTGACGGGATTCAAAATCCATTGCTTAAAACACAAATAACACAAACACTTGAACCCCAGGACGACTGAAAGGACTGTCATGATGGCTGATTACGGTTTCATTCAATCTTCAACTTGATTTAAAAAATAGTTCATTAATCAAGTCTTCAATGACACGGTGCTCCAGTATAACATTAGTGATCAATACAGTGAAGTGTAATGAAGACATGTTTATTCTTCTGTTCATATTTGTCTTGTCAGATTGCACCCCTACATACACGTCACTTATATTTGTGTTGGAAAACATCCCAGTGGTGCTGATCCTCAACTAATACAGACTGGGGTCATTTTCACTTAGGACTTGGGCACCAACACTTTGAGTTTTGGCAAAGCACGTTTTGGGGTTCATTGACAAATCCAACTCATCAGGTTGGTTCATCAAGGTCTGAAACGTTTAACTGCTCCTCTAGTCGCTACGTGGACAAACCAAGGCTCGGATCAATATGTTCGCGTCACGAGTTACTGCACGTGTGTCAGAGCCTCGGGTGTTAGAAGCAGAGGTGGGGACTCGAGTCACATAACTTGGACTCGAGTCAGACTCGAGTCATTAAAATCACGACTTGAGACTTGACTTGAAAAAATGCTGAAAGACTCGGACTTGACTTAGACTTGCACGCCATTGACTTGGGACTTGACTTGAAGCTTTTTACTTGAAAAGACTTGATATTTTAGTCATGTCAAAATTTTAAAACACGTTATAAAGTGGCCGCATTAATTATTTTCACTCATTCCGTATTAACAGTCAGGCGCATTAACAGTCAGGTGCAGACCGGGCACCCCACACTCCATATATATTTGTGTGTGCGTAGCTTTGAAAAAAACAACGCAAGCTACAGCTGAGGGAAGTAAGCGCTCCGACCAATATGCTTCCACAAGTAGTTTCTTTTGGGTACACAAGTTATGAGCATTCAAATAAAAAACGAACAGCTACGTGTAAAACATGCAATGAGAAAATATCGGATGGAGATTCCACGACGTCCAACTTTGTCCGGCATTTGGAGCTTCACAAAGAGCGGTAAGTAGCACTATTCTTTTGTTGAGAGATAGTTGACTTTAGCTAACAGCTAACTTCGTGTTAGTATGTGTACTCCGGGCTACGTGTTAGCTCAGGAAGCCGGTGGATAGTGAACTGTTTTGTCTGTTATAACTTTTCAAATGGCGGCGTGACGGTCGCATGTTGCACAGAACCCAACAACATGTTTTTATCAATACTGATTTGTGAAATTGGCTGTAGATTTAACCCCACTTGGCCAGACAAATGTTTATTATACCATCATCCAAATTCAAAACCACTCCACTTTATTTGCAATGTTTTTGAGTTTTGCATGTGGTTTATTTTTTTTAAACAGACCAAATACAGTGACTGTCGCAATTAAATTTTGTGTTTAGAATATCTGGCCTACCGGTATATTTACAGAGGACTGAAACTAACATACGGTACTTAGAAATAAAAGCAGAAAAATAAATTCACCAGACCTTCCTGATTTTACTTGTGATACACTTCTTATATACTTGTTTCATTTTTTGAAAACTATGATTGTTTTAGTGTTAATGTTTATTTATGATTAGTAAGAGTAACTTAAGTCAAATGTAATTCATGAATGGCTGTAATTTATTTTCTGACATTTGTTTACTTCTGACAGATTTGAAGAATACCAGATGAACAAGAGGATCACAAATTAACCTCAACAGCCTTCCACATCACAATTTCTGGGCACTCGTGCTGGGCAGTACAGTACGACTCATCCACAGCAGAAAGCCATCACCAATGCCTTACTACGTGATTTGATCGTTGGTTGCAATCTGCCCCTGTCTATTGTGGAAAACAAGAGTTTTCGGCACTTTCGGACAGTAGTCGACAGCAAATACAGCCCAATATGTCGCTGCTCATTTGGGGGAGTTGGGTATGTTTTTTATACGTTGTGTTCAGCTGCACATGTTCTATCATTTGAGATAAATACAGATTTTAAAAAGAACAAATGGTCTATTATTTACATTTTATGTATAATTGCAAATGTTAAAAAAAGGGGGGGGGAGAGAACGACTCGAAATGACTTGAAATTAAAAGTTCCTGACTTGAGACTTGACTTGACTTGGACCGTCTTGACTTGAGACTTGACTTGACTTGCAACACAGTGACTTGGTCCAACCTCTGGTTAGAAGACTATCAACAAACAACTTATTCACAACACAGTATGTGTCATCATCAACTAAAATATGCTGAGCATTAATATGAAAATACGCCGAACAGCAGCACAAACATTAGTCTGTGTGAGAAGATGAGCACGCATGAACACAGCAACATGAAACCGATCAACAGCAACATGAAACAGATCAACAGCAACATGATACAGATCAACAGCAACATGAAAACGATCAACAGCAACATGATACAGATCAGTAGCAACATGAAAATGATCAGCAGCAACATGAAACAGCTCAGCAGCAACATGAAACTGATCAGCAGCAATATGAAACTGATCAGCAGCAATATGAAACTGATCAGCAGCAACATGAAACAAATCAGCAGAAACATGAAACTGATCAGCAGCAACATGAAACTGATCAGCAGCATCATGAAACAGATCAGTAGCAACATGAAACAGATCAGCAGCAACAAGAAACAGATCAGCAGTAACATGAAACAGATCAGCAGCAACATGAAACAGATCAACAGCAACATTCATTCATTCAACCTTTATTTATACAGGCTAGCCTCGTTGAGTCACGGGGACTCATTTACAAGAGGGACCTGTCTCACTCACACCAAACAACCATCCACTCTCACACTCACACCTAGGGTCAATTTAGAGTCACCAATCAGCCTAACAAGCATGTTTTTTGGTCTGTGGGAGGAAACCGGAGTACCCGGAGGAAACCCACGCATGCACGGGGAGAACATGCAAACTCCACCCAGAAAGGCCCCGGACCGGGATTTGAACCGGCAACCTTCTCGCTGAGAGGCAGCAGCTCTACCAGTTGTGCCACCGTGCTGCCCAACATGATACAGATCAACAGCAACATGAAACAGATCAACAGCAACATGAAACAGATCAGCAGCAACATGAAACAGATCAGCAGCAACAAGAAACAGATCAGCAGTAACATGAAACAGATCAGTAGCAACATGAAACAGATCAACAGCAACATGATACAGATCAACAGCAACATGAAACAGATCAACAACAACATGAAACAGATCAGTAGCAACATGAAACAGATCAAAAGTAACATGAAACTGATCAGCAGCAATATGAAACTGATCAGCAGCAACATGAAACAAATCAGCAGAAACATGAAACTGATCAGCAGCAACATGAAACTGATCAGCAGCAACATGAAACAAATCAGCAGCATCATGAAACAGATCTGCAGCAACATGAAACAGATCAGCAGCAACAAGAAACAGATCAGCAGTAACATGAAACAGATCAGTAGCAACATGAAACAGATCAACAGCAACATTCATTCATTCATTCAACCTTTATTTATACAGGCTAGCCTCGTTGAGTCACGGGGACTCATTTACAAGAGGGACCTGTCTCACTCACACCAAACAACCATCCACTCTCACACTCACACCTAGGGTCAATTTAGAGTCACCAATCAGCCTAACAAGCATGTTTTTTGGTCTGTGGGAGGAAACCGGAGTACCCGGAGGAAACCCACGCATGCACGGGGAGAACATGCAAACTCCACCCAGAAAGGCCCCGGACCGGGATTTGAACCGGCAACCTTCTCGCTGAGAGGCAGCAGCTCTACCAGTTGTGCCACCGTGATGCCCAACATGATACAGATCAAGCAGCAACATGAAACAGATCAGCAGCAACATGAAACAGATCAGCAGCAACATGAAACAGATCAGCAGCAACATGAAACAGATCAGCAGCAACATGAAACAGATCAGCAGCAACATGAAACAGATCAGCAGCAACATGAAACAGATCAGCAGCAACATGAAACAGATCAGCAGCAACATGAAACAGATCAGCAGCAACATGAAACAGATCAGCAGCAACATGAAACAGATCAGCAGCAACATGAAACAGATCAGCAGCAACATGAAACAGATCAGCAGCAACATGAAACAGATCAGCAGCAACATGAAACAGATCAGCAGCAACATGAAACAGATCAGCAGCAACATGAAACAGATCAGCAGCAACATGAAACAGATCAGCAGCAACATGAAACAGATCAGCAGCAACATGAAACAGATCAGCAGCAACATGAAACAGATCAGCAGCAACATGAAACAGATCAGCAGCAACATGAAACAGATCAGCAGCAACATGAAACAGATCAGCAGCAACATGAAACAGATCAGCAGCAACATGAAACAGATCAGCAGCAACATGAAACAGATCAGCAGCAACATGAAACAGATCAGCAGCAACATGAAACAGATCAGCAGCAACATGAAACAGATCAGCAGCAACATGAAACAGATCAGCAGCAACATGAAACAGATCAGCAGCAACATGAAACAGATCAGCAGCAACATGAAACAGATCAGCAGCAACATGAAACAGATCAGCAGCAACATGAAACAGATCAGCAGCAACATGAAACAGATCAGCAGCAACATGAAACAGATCAGCAGCAACATGAAACAGATCAGCAGCAACATGAAACAGATCAGCAGCAACATGAAACAGATCAGCAGCAACATGAAACAGATCAGCAGCAACATGAAACAGATCAGCAGCAACATGAAACAGATCAGCAGCAACATGAAACAGATCAGCAGCAACATGAAACAGATCAGCAGCAACATGAAACAGATCAGCAGCAACATGAAACAGATCAGCAGCAACATGAAACAGATCAGCAGCAACATGAAACAGATCAGCAGCAACATGAAACAGATCAGCAGCAACATGAAACAGATCAGCAGCAACATGAAACAGATCAGCAGCAACATGAAACAGATCAGCAGCAACATGAAACAGATCAGCAGCAACATGAAACAGATCAGCAGCAACATGAAACAGATCAGCAGCAACATGAAACAGATCAGCAGCAACATGAAACAGATCAGCAGCAACATGAAACAGATCAGCAGCAACATGAAACAGATCAGCAGCAACATGAAACAGATCAGCAGCAACATGAAACAGATCAGCAGCAACATGAAACAGATCAGCAGCAACATGAAACAGATCAGCAGCAACATGAAACAGATCAGCAGCAACATGAAACAGATCAGCAGCAACATGAAACAGATCAGCAGCAACATAGAACAGATCAGCAGCAACATGAAACAGATCAGCAGCAGTATGATATGATTGTTCACAGTGATTATTCTGGTTATTTATTCATGAGTCTAACAGTCTCAGGGTAGAAACTGTTCCTCAGACTAGTGGTTCTACATTTGATGCTCCTCAACATCCGTCCTGAGGGGAGCAGGGCAAAAAGTTTGTATGCTGGGTGAGTTGGGTCCTTCATGATGCAGTTGGTCCTCTTCCTGCATCTGGAGGTGTAGATGTATGTGATGGTGGGGAGACTTACTCCAACAGACCTCTGTGCAGCCTTCACCACTCTCTGTAAAGCTTTTCTTTCTGCAACTGTGCAGCCTCCATGCCACACATTGATGCTGGAGCACAGGATGCTCTCCACTGCACACCTGTAGAAGGAGGTGAGGACTGGGCTGCTCAGACCAGCTCGTCTCATCCGCATGAGGAAGTAGAGTCTCTGATGAACTTTCTTGATCAGGCTGGTGGTGTTGTTGCCCCAGCTGAGATTATCATTCAGGTGCACACCCAAGCATCCTGATGCACCATTTAATGGTTGATAATGTTTGAAGCGGGTGGATGCATGTGCAATAATCCAGGTAGAAAAATATAAAAATGTTAATTGTTGCCGTCCTTTTCCACCATGAGTCATGGGGCCAATATTTCACTGATCGCTTCAGCTCTGTGGATAAAGACATAAAGTTCCATGAAAAGATGTCAAATATGGCAGGTTGTCTTTCTTGGACTGTGAGTTTTTACTCTCTGACTGAGGACATTTGCAAACTGATGTGTAAATATCCAGAGGACCTGACTTGACTTTTTTTTAGATTTTGATTTAAGGATGGTTTGAATTTTTCTCTCCAAACTTTCACACCAGCTGTGATGTTACATCACAGACGGCCTAAAAAGTCTACACTTGGACTAAGCCCCTCCGTTTGTAACTGGGTCTTAGACTTTTTAACAAACAGACCACAGTCCGTGAAGATCCACAACTTCTCCTCCTCCACCATTACCCTCAGCACTGGCTCTCCTCAAGGATGTGTGCTGAGCCCTCTTCTGTTCACTCTGCTCACATATGATTGTACAGCCACACATCCAGGCTGTCATATTGTTAAGTTTGCAGATGATACAGCGGTGGTGGGATGCATCACAAACAATGATGAGTCCAGCTACAGACAGGAGGTGGAACACCTGGAGAGCTGGTGCAAAGAGAATAACCTTCACATGAATGTGAAGAAGACAAAGGAGATGATTGTGGACTTCAGAAGGAACAAACACACCCACACCCCACTGAACATAAGTGGATCTGCAGTGGAGGTGGTCTCCAGCTACAAATACTTGGGTGTACACTTGAATGATAACCTCAGCTGGAGCAACAACACCACCAGCCTGATCAAGAAAGGTCATCAGAGACTCTACTTCCTCAGACGGCTGAGACGTGCTGGTCTGAGCAGCCCAGTTCTCACCTCGTTCTACAGGTGTGCAGTGGAGAGCATCCTGTGCTCCAGCATCAATGTGTGGCATGGAGGCTGCACAGTTGCAGAGAGGAAAGCTCTACAGAGAGTGGTGAAGGCTGCACAGAAGTCTGTTGGAGTCAGTCTCCCCACCATCACAGACATTTACACCTCCAGATGCAGGAAAAGAGCCACCTGCATCATGAAAGACCTCACTCACCCAGCACACTCACTCTTTGCCCCACTCCCCTCAGGACGGAGGTTGAGGAGCATCAAATGTAGAACCACTAGACTGAGGAACAGCTTCTACCCTGAGGCTGTTAGACTCATGAATAAATAAACAATAAGAATGATCACTGCAAAATATCACATCATGCTGATGCTGATCTGTTTTCTTGTTGCTGTGTTCATCTGTGACCATCTGCTCATACAGACTCATGTTCGTGCTGCTGTTTATAATGATGTTTTTCTACTACATTAGGGCTTAGTGTATTACTAGTTGATGTTTTTCTTAGTTAATCCTAGATGTTATTACTGTTTTTCTCTTGCATTTGTTGTTGGATGTAACTGGGACCCTGTGTACATAATCTCGTTTTCATCACATGTACCACATGCGGTGCAAATGACAATAAAGACTCTCTGACTCTGAAAAACGTATTTGGAGTGTTTTCTGTGTTTCTGCCTTGGTTGGATATGTGGTGCCCATGGGATGTGTGGTCCTCACTCAGAGTGGTTTACATGCTGGAACAGATGGCTACAGGAAGACTTGTGCATGACAGCCAGTCACTCTTCACCGTATCCTGTTCCACTCACGCCTCGCTGAACGTGGCCGCCTGCAGGAGCTCACGAGCTACTCATCGGAGCAAAACACTGGACACTGATCTAATTTAGGCTGTTGTTGGACGACAAAAGCCTGGAGGGGAAAAAACAAAAACAAATTCATGGTGTTTTGCACATCCTGACTGAAGATAAAGGCAACATCTGTTCACGTCTTCAGCATGGCTCTTGCGTGCTGTCACTTTAAACAAAGAATTGTTCAGCGAACAAGGTTTTTATCACTGCTGCAAACGGCATTTACCTTGTGAGAAATAACCCCCATCTTGGAAAGAGACATAATTCATTAGGTTTTTGGAAAACTGACACAAGAGAAGGAGTACATTTCTCCTGAGAGCTTTTGATTGATTCCAAACATTCCCGTGTCACCTGGTACCTTTAAAAGACAAATTAAAGGCCGACAGAAGTTGTTGGAACAACGACAAAATGAACAAGTCCTCTGAGGACACTACATAACCCGCACTTCTGAGGTACGAGCAGATATTCATCTCATCCCCTTCCTCGCAGTGTGAGCTCAATGACGGGGAAGCTGGCCTGCAAGAATTCAAGCAATTTTCTAAATTGATTTTTCCTCCTCAGACAATTTAGTTTGCCATTAGAGCATCATTCATAACTTCAGAGGGGATTTTCACACACGTCTCTCAGCGGGAGTCGGTGTAGCTTTAGCAGCAAGATCTGAACCCCCTGTCAGTAATATGAGAGCTCATTATCAACAAAAGGGCTGTGGATGCGTTCAGGTATCTGTTAGCAAAATATCTAATTTACCACTGTGTACATTTTAATCGAACTCTCCCTAAGTAACACCTGAATAGACTTAACATCTAAAACTATTTCCATGTGGAGTCAAATCAATTTAAGATTGCCGCAACAGTCACAAAAAAAAGACAACACAAAAATGGTTAAAGTTCCATAAGTTTTTAGAAATACTCATCTAAACTTAAGTGTGTCAGTAGCTTACATTGATCCCCAACACATTTTATGGGTGCTATCATTACAAAGTATATTTTTCAAATATATCTGTTGGCAAAATATCTCAAATGATTAGATTCCAGTGAAACTTCCAGCAGCAATCAGTGGAGGTCCATCAATAACTCATTGACCGATCCAATTCAAGATGGCCACCACAGCTAATGAACTTTAGCCAATACAAAAATATGTTTTTCTTAAAAGATGTTCTTAGAGGAAAAAAAGAAAGAAAAAAAAGATGCTCTATGATTAAACATATATTAATAAATACTAAGCTAAATTTGTATGTGGTAGTATTTGAGCATCATTCCCAACACATTCTGAGAGTGGCTTCTTGTGATAATGGTAATTAAATTTTTATTTATTTATTTATTCATTTTAAAACATAACACAAAAAAACAATCACAAATGTGAGTATACAATATTAAGAAATAAAATGAAGGATGGCAGAATGAAGAAAAAATCTTATTATATCTGCCCCCTTTTACTACCCGTCAACTCAAACAAAAAACTCATCAACATATAACATAATAAAAATAACTCATAATCGTAATCATCAAATTACAAACTAACACACAAAAAAACAATTTATATATATCCCTGTAATAATTTTGTTTTGATTAATTTCTTAAATATAAATAATGAAGCAGCATTTTTTATTTCAGTATCCAAATCATTCCACAAACCAATTCCCTGAATGGAGGTTGACCGACCCCTCGAACTGGTTCTGTATTTAGGTTTAACAAAAATGTCTACTCCCTTTAGATTATAACAGCTTTTACGTTTAACAAAAAGTATTTGGATATTAAATGGTAGTGCTTCTTTATGAGCTCTATACATTCATTCATTCATTCATTCATTCATTCATTCATTCATTCATTCATTCAACCTTTATTTATACAGGCTAGCCTCATTGAGTCACGGGGACTCATTTACAAGAGGGACCTGTCTCACTCACACCAAACAACCATCCACTCTCACACTCACACCTAGGGTCAATTTAGAGTCACCAATCAGCCTAACAAGCATGTTTTTTGGTCTGTGGGAGGAAACCGGAGTACCCGGAGGAAACCCACGCATGCACGGGGAGAACATGCAAACTCCACCCAGAAAGGCCCCGGACCGAGATTTGAACCGGCAACCTTCTCGCTGAGAGGCAGCAGCTCTACCAGTTGTGCCACTGTGCTGCCCATACATGCCCATACCTATACATGACTGACAGAATATTGTAATCCACCAAGTCACTGAATTTTAACAACTTCAATTGGTGAAACAGAGTGCTAGATGGGTGACAATAACTTTTTCTGGTATTTATTTTGAAAGTTTGCACATTTCTGTCATTTCTTAACATGAAGTAACATGTTCGTATCTGTAGATCTGAGGAAGACATGGAAAGATGTTGCCTTAGAGTCAGAGTCAAATATGTTGCCTTAGAGTCTTACTGTTGACATTTATTACTACAGTTTACATGTATTACTACTGTTTACATCTAGACTTTTTATATCTACACTACTGCTGATATACAGTATATATTATTTTTACTAGCCTTATTGCATAATGCCACTTTGTCTCTATACCAATATCAACTACCTCATACATATACTGTGTACATTAACCCCATATGCTGCTTTGTCACTCTTTACAAATGTCAAATGCCAGAACCTTCATTTATTTTATAGATATACTTTTTATACTTTATACTTCGGGAGCCAGCCACGAGGGAGCACAAGCCAGTGTATCTCTTGTGCCGGTCCCAAGCCCGGGTAAATGGTGAGGGTTGTGTCAGGAATGGCATCCGATGTAAAACACTTGCCAAAACCATAATGCGAGTTCATCAAAGTGAAACCATACCGGATCGGTCGAGGCCCGGGTTAACAACGTCCGCCACCGGTGCTGTTGACAAACAGGGTGCCGGCGGAAATTGTACTACTGTTAGTCGAAGACGCCGAGGAGGAAAACGTGTCAGGAGACAGAGGGAGAGGAGGAAAGTGAAGAATGTAGGACTGAGGGTTGCAACTCTAAATGTGGGGACAATGACAGGCAAAGGTAGAGAGCTGGCTGACATGATGCAGAGAAGAAAGGTAGATGTTTTATGTGTCCAAGAGACCAAGTGGAAGGGCAGCAAGGCTCGCAGTATTGGAGCAGGGTTCAAACTGTTTTACCATGGTGTGGATAGAAAGAGAAATGGAGTAGGGGTGGTCCTGAAGGAGGAGTTGGCAAAGAATGTAGTAGAGGTGAAGAGAGTGTCAGATAGGGTGATGTGTCTGAAGGTAGAAGTAGAAGGTCTGATGCTAAACATAGTCAGTGGTTATGCTCCACAGGTTGGATGTGATGGGGAGGAGAAAGATAAATTTTGGAAAGATTTGGATGAAGTGATAGAGAGTATTCCCAGGGAGGAAAGAGTGGTGATTGGAGCAGACCTGAATGGACATGTTGGTGAAGGAAACAGAGGGGATGAGGAAGTGATGGGTAGGTTTGGTGTCAAGGAAAGAAACCAGGAAGGACAGATGGTGGTGGATTTTGCCAAGAGAATGGAAATGGCTATAGTCAATACCTATTTCCAAAAGAGGGAGGAACATAGAGTGACCTATAAGAGTGGAGGAAGGAGTACACAGGTCGATTACATTCTGTGTAGAAGAGGAAACCTGAGAGAGATTGGAGACTGTAAGGTTGTAGCAGGGGAGAGCGTGGCCAGACAGCATCGGATGGTTGTGTGTAGAATGACTGTTGTTGCGAAGAAGAGAAAAGAGTAAAATCAGAGAAGAAGACCAAATGGTGGAAGCTAAAGAAGGAAGAATGTTGTGAGAAATTCAGAGACGAGCTGTTAAAGGCTCTGGGTGGTAAGAAAGAGCTTCCAAGTGACTGGGCTACTACAGCAACAGTAATTAGAGAGACAGGTAGGAAGGTACTTGGTGTGTCATCTGGACAGAGAATGGATGATAAGGAAACCTGGTGGTGGAATAGTGAAGTGCAGGACGCCATTCAAAGAAAGAGATTAGCCAAGAAGAAATATGACAGTGAGAGGACTGAAGAGAGGAGACAGGAATATAAGGAGATGGGACATAGAGCAAAGAGGGAAGTAGCTAAGGCAAAGCAGAGGGCGTACAATGTTATATGGGAGACTGGACACTTAAGCTGGGTTTATACTAGCGTGACGTCTCATGTCTTTTACCCCCAATTGAGTGAACCCAGCGCTGACGTGTGTCACCGAGCGCATTGAGTGTTTATACCTCTTTAAGACGTGGGGATAATCCCTCCCTCTTCCCTCCCACTGCATACGTCACGCGCACTCACACTGCATACGTCACACGCACGTTGGCTGTTGCCGGAAAGAGGAAGTAATTTCAACAGTTCACTACGAAGAAAATGTATTCGCAGGCGGCAAAAGAGATGCTTCTCAGGTTGGATGACGAGTCAGAGGACGAGGATGAAGAAAATGACCTTATATTAATGTTATTGACCGCGAACATGGAAATACGACGCTTGTTGGTTCAGCAGATGCGGGAGATGGATGACGAGACACACTTTTCATATTTTCGAATGTCCGCTGCTCGTTTTGATGAACTTGCCCACCGGATCTCCCCTCACCTGGAGCACGCACCGACGCACAGCGCACCGGTCTCTGCCCCGGAGAGACTGGCTGTGCGGGTCCTGGCTTCTGGGTGCTCATTCACTGCCATCGCTGCCAGTTATAAGCTGGGGAAGGCTACTGTATGCTATGTACGCCCATATGGAGGTAAGATGCAATATAATTAATGTCAGTACTGATGTTATATTTGCACTTTATTTTGTAATTTTATGAAACATATTACTGTAAGAACTACCGGTATCTAACTACCGGTATCTTTTTGACGGTATCTACCGTCAAAAAACGACTTCTACAGGACAAGGATTTGGACAAAAGGACCAACTTAACCCCAGACCACATCTGCACCCTGCTGGATCTCTGCCTCTCCACCACTTATTTCAAGTTCAATGACAGATTTTATAGACAGAAGCATGGCTGTGCCATGGGATCTCCAGTGTCACCCATTGTTGCAAACCTCTACATGGAGGAAGTGGAACAGAGAGCCCTTAACTCCTATGAGGGGACAACTCCAAGCCATTGGTTCAGTTATGTGGATGATACCTGGGTCAAAATCCAAGCCAGGGAGGTGGAAGCGTTCACCAGACACATTAACTCGGTTGATAACAACATCAAGTTCACCAGAGAGGATGCTAACGACAATAAGCTGCCTTTTTTGGACTGTTTGGTGCATATGGAGGGAGAGGACAGTCTCAACATTGAAGTTTACAGAAAACCAACCCACACAGACCAGTATCTTCTGTTTGACTCTCACCATCCACTGGAGCACAAACTTTCTGTCATCAGAACCTTACAGCATCGGGCAGAACACATCCCCACAAGGACAGAAGGGAAGGAAAAGGAACAGAAACACATCAACAAATCGCTGCAAACATGTGGATATCCCAACTGGGCTTTTGTCAAGTCAGCGAGGAAATCTGCTAAACACAATAATCAACAGAAAAATGCTAACAGACGGAAAAACATTGTCATTCCTTATGTTGCTGGAGTCTCAGAGAATTTCAGAAGGATTTTCAACAAACACAACATCCCAGTACATTTCAAACCCAGCAGAACTCTCAGACAGAGGCTGGTCCACCCTAAGGACAGAACCCCCACACACAAACAGAGTGGTGTGGTGTATGCAGTCCAGTGCAGCGAGGTCTGCTCAGACCGTTACATTGGAGAAACGAAGCAGCCTCTTCACAGACGAATGTCCCAACACAGGAGAGCCACCACCTCTGGACAAAACTCCGCTGTTCACCTCCACCTCACGGACAAGGGACACTCATTTGAGGATGAAAATGTGCAAATTTTGGACCGAGAGCACAGATGGTTTGAGAGGGGTGTGAAGGAAGCTGTGTATGTTAAGAGAGAAAAACCTTCTCTTAACAGAGGAGGAGGTCTGAGATTTCAACTTTCCAAGACTTACAACTCAGTTTTGGGGCTGATTCACAAACGTTTTACACCGGATGGGAGCAGAGATGTCTTGTCTGTGAATTAGACTAGCAAAGTTTGTTGAGAAACCTCTGTTGTTGGGCTGTGAGGTGTTTTTTGTCAATTTACATACAGTTGTTGTGTCTTCTGTCAGAGACTTCAAGGGAACTCCCTACTGTTAAGGTGTGATCTGTCAATTTACATGTATGTGTTACCTCAGCTTGCAATTTACATATGATGGTGCGTGACTCCTGTTATAAATCCACACGCACACACAGTCTGGTTCATTGAATTGATAAAGCTTCTCGGATGACAAGCGAAACGTCTTCTGTTACAAATAAAGTCCAGTTGATCTTGAATTGAACGCCTTTTTGATTTACCGGTATCTAAAACAGTGGCGGGGTCACGTGCTGCGGGGTCACGTGCTGCGGTGTCATAGACCAGATATGGACATCCAAACAAAAAACGCCCACAAACTTTGAACCAATCACACGCTGCGAGGCGCATCGTCGGCTTCGAGAGTTCTGTTTGGGGGCTATGTACACGACGCCTATGCACCGGGGGATCACAGTGGGTGTGCGGCCAAAAGTTGCGCAATGTTTGCTCACTCAACGGGGGGTAAAAGACGTCCGACGGGCCGTCGGCTCAAGTATAACAAGGCCTTAAAGAGGGCGAGAAGGACTTGTACCGATTGGCAAGACAGAGGGATCAGGCCGGAAAGGATGTGCAGCAGGTTAGGCTTATTAAAGATGGGAATGGGAATGTTCTAACAAGTGAGGAGAGTGTGATGGGAAGATGGAAGGATTACTTTGAGGAGCTAATGAATGAAGAGAATGAAAGAGAAAGAAGAGTGGAGGTCATAGAAACTGTGGACCAGGAAGTGGGAAAGATTAGTGAGGGTGAAGTCCGGAAAGCTCTGAAAAGAATGAAGAAGGGGAAGGCAGTAGGACCTGATGACATACCAGTGGAGGTTTGGAAATGTCTTGGAGAGATGGCAGTGAGGTTTTTGACTCAAATATTTAATGGAATATTTGAGGGTGAGAAAATGCCTGAAGAATGGAGAAGAAGTGTGCTGGTTCCCATTTTTAAGAACAAGGGTGATGTACAGAGTTGTAGCAACTACAGGGGAATTAAGTTGATGAGCCACACAATGAAGATCTGGGAGAGAGTTGTGGAAGCAAGACTTAGACAAGATGTGACTATCTGTGAGCAGCAGTATGGTTTCATGCCAAGAAAGAGCACCACAGATGCCATCTTTGCTTTGAGGATGTTGATAGAGAAGTACAGAGAGGGTCAGAAAGAACTCCATTGTGTGTTTGTGGATTTAGAAAAAGCATATGACAGGGTACCAAGAGAAGAGGTGTGGTATTGCATGAGGAAATCTGGAGTGGCAGAAAAGTATGTTAGACTGGTACAGGACATGTATGAGGACAGCAGGACAGTGGTGAGATGTGCTGTAGGAGTGACAGATAGCTTCAAGGTGGAGGTGGGATTGCATCAAGGATCGGCTCTGAGCCCCTTCTTGTTTGCTCTGGTGATGGACCGACTAACAGATGAGGTCAGACAGGAATCCCCATGGACTATGATGTTTGCAGATGACATTGTGATCTGTGGTGAGAACAGGGAACAAGTGGAAGAGAACTTGGAGAGGTGGAGGTATTCACTTGAAAGAAGAGGAATGAAAGTCAGCCGTAGTAAGACAGAGTACATGTGTGTGAATGAGAGGGAGGCCAGTGGAACAGTGAGGCTACAAGGAGCAGAGGTCACAAAGGTGCAGGACTTCAAGTACTTGGGGTCCACTGTCCAGGAAAATGGGGAATGTGGTAAAGAGGTGAAGAAGAGAGTCCAGGCAGGATGGAGTGGATGGAGAAAAGTTTCAGGAGTGATTTGTGACAAAAAGGTGTCAGCAAAGGTCAAAGGAAAAGTTTACAAGACAGTGGTGAGACCAGCTATGTTGTATGGTCTGGAGACAGAGACATGGACAAAAAGACAGGAGAAAGAACTGGAAGTAGCAGAAATGAAGATGCTGAGGTTCTCCTTAGGAGTGACAAGGATGGATAAGATCAGGAATGAGATCATCAGAGGTACAGCACATGTTGAACAACTGGGAGATAAAGTTAGGGAGGCCAGACTGAGATGGTTTGGACATGTCCAGAGGAGGGACAGTGGGTATATTGGTAGAAGGATGTTAGAAATGCAGCTGCCAGGAAAAAGACAAAGAGGGAGACCAAAGAGGAGATATATGGATGCAGTTAGAGAGGACATGGAGGTAGTTGGAGTGAGGACAGAGGATGCAGAGGACAGAGTGAGGTGGAGGAGGATGACTCGCTGTGGCGACCCCTGAAAAGGGAAAAGCCGAAAGAAGAAGAAGAAGAAGATACTTCGGGACAGTATTACACTCTATTTCATTTTTGGTGTTGGTGAAACTTTTTATACTTTTATACTACTATGGAAAACTACTATGAAAAAACTCAGGACAGTATTACACTCTATTTCATTTTATGATTATGTTTATTAAATGTTGGTGTTTTGGTGTTGGTGAAACTTTTTATACTTTTTTACTATGAAAAACTACTATGCAAAAAACTCAGGACAGTACTAAACTTTTATTATTTCATTTTATGCTTGTTTATTAATTGTTTAGTGTTTAAATGGTTACTGTTGCACCGAGGGACTGAGAGAGAAATGCAATTTCAATCCTGTGTATGTCCTGTACATATTGCAGTTCTGACAATAAAGTTGACTTTGACTTTGACTTTGAAAGGAAAGCAATAACAGAACTGCATGTGCATTATTAGTGTTCACCCAAAAACTGTAACATTCACCGACTGTAACAATGGTGAGCAGTTTGAGATTTTCAAATTAAGATTAAAGTCTGCAGCAAATATGATCAACTGTTGAAACTTCTGCTTCCCTCTGCACACTAGGTGTGTGCGGGTGGGGGTGAGAATAAGTGGGCAAACACGAAGACAAATGGGGTGTGGCAGGTTTAAAGCTGGCAGGCTGTGCTGCCGGCCTGTCAGCTCAATAAAAAGAAAGACGATGTTCAAAAAAGTCACCAGGTTACAGATCCAAAAAAGCTAAGTCTGGTCCTCTGGACATTCAAAAAACAAAACAAAACAAAGCAAAAAAAAAAAAAAACAGTAGAAACGTTTCGTCTTTCGTCCAAAAGACTTCCTCAGTCTGAGAAGCTGTGTTCAGCTCAGTCTTATAAATAGCACCCTCCCACAGTGGGAGGGTGGACTCCAGATTGGATTTTTCTACCTGGATTATTGAGCATGCATCAGGGTACCAGGTTACAGAGTTCCCTGCAGGGACAGACGGAGATGGACGCTGAGGAAGGGGACGGCATCTGAGGGGGACAATGCATGGGACAGATTGCGAAAATAAAATAATTTTAAAAGCATGGAGGGATTTAAAGCAGGATTTGAGAGAAGAGGCAGAGAATGAGCACTCAGACTGTGGATCACATTTATCTCTGTTTACGGCTGGTGACAAACCAAACTCCAACATTTTATTTTTGTATTTATACAGAACAACAGGATGTAATAAGCTGGTACTCATTCTATGGGTAAATATCAGGTACTTTGTATATGCTAAGTATACAACCATTAAATCCATCTAATAAATATCAGAAATAATCCAGGTAAGTACCAGGCTGTATTATGTACCGCTACGCCAACAGTTGAGTTTCCAGGATTTTTTCTTCTTGATGCATGTAAAAAAAAAAAAGAAAACACTTTGTGTCTGAGTGTTTGTTCATTTTTTTTAAAGCAAAACACAGAAGAAGAGATAAAAAGTGAAAAGAAACCCGGGGACAGACAGTACGTCTGCATCTCTGCTGGCAGAAGGCTTTTCCTTCTAAATGCTGTGTTTTGGCTCTTCTCTCCCAGGTGTAATTAGGGTTAAATCCAAAGCTGTCAGTCAGCCTGTCATTTACGGCCACTAAAGAGGCCATCTCCAGTGCTGAGGAGCGCAGCTCTGCCACTCCAATCAGCTTTATGATGCCGGGGGCTTGTCAGATAAGCTGGCAGAGGTGCATAATGTGTCGGGGGGAGGAGGACGATCTGTTCTTTCAATGAGCCAATTAATGAAGGAAGGAGGATGCAGTGTCACACGGCTATAAAAAACACCCAGGATTGTTAAAGAATGAATTGACTGAGCATTAAATCCATTGTGATGGCTAATCCCACGAATTGCAAATGCCAGAAATGAATTGGCTTTAGCAACATAAGCACTTTTTTCTTTCTTTTTTTTTTTTTTTTTAGTTTTCAGAGCAAACTTTCCAAATGGTGTTAGTCCAGGACCCCAAACATTTTTTTTTTCTTTTTCGGTAAGGTGCACGCCCACAACACTGGGAAGAGTTTGAACTTGTTGCAGCCTAGCTGAAGGGATTCTGCAGGTCAACAGATATTTTACAGTTGTAAAGTCAGGACCGGCGGGTTTTACTAAACATCTTCAACCTGTAGTTTGGAGCCATGATGATTTGTAGACTGTGGCCTCTTTAGAAAACTGATGCATTCTTGTAATAGTTATGTTTGTTTGGCTTTAGTTATTCTCATGGCCTCTTCTCTTGTGTATCCCTTGTGCCACTTCTCAGTCAGTTTTGTTCCTTCAGTTTTAGCTCCACCCACTCTTACCTGTTCCCATTCTTCTTCTAGTCCAGGTGTCTCCACAGGGTCTTTTATATTCTGTCTGTTCCCACTCGGTCCTCAGTTGAGCATTATTAGCTCTTATGCCACCTCTGGTCCTCATTGTAATACTTATAGAGGTTTTATTGTCTGTTCTGTACTGCCTTGTCAGTATTTGTTTTATTAAATAAAGTTTTAGGTAATATGTTAGGTACTGTTACCAGTCTGCATCCTTGAGTTCAATCATCCAGCTAAAATCACAAGTGTGAATCAAACTGTTAATATGAATCAGCCTATAAAATATGACAAAACAATATTGGATTTGGAAAAGGTAAGTTTTGTGCACTTGTTTTCTGCATTTATTCTACAGACGAGCAAACATGTAACTAAAGATGAACAACACACAAGATACTTCTTAATGCAGTGGTCAGATAAAAATAAAAAAAAACTTAGGTTTTGATGATCAGTGCATTAAACCAATATTTACTTATGTCCAAAAACCTGCATGTTAGACCCAGACCTCCCAGTCTCTGGGTCAGGGGTGCTCATTAGGTAGATTGCGATCTACTGGTAGATCTCTGAGGTAATACTGGTAGATCGCAGCATGACATTAAAAAAAGTGTCTGTTCAGCGCACTGAGATTAATTTTTTGTGAATTGACGCTATATAAATAAACTGAATTGAATCTTAGAACATCTTTACTCAGCAAACACATCAGTTTAGGTCAAAATACTATAATTTTAAAGCCACAGTACTATAGTTCATAATTTCTTATCTGGCAACCCGACTGACGTGAAAACTACAGCATTTTTCATGTAAACCAGCTTTATTTTTTGTTTATTACCCCCAATAAACATGGAAAAATCACTAATGTTTCCACAGGTTGTTTTCGTGTAAACGGGGCCTTATAGTAGGTAGATCACTTTGACTTGATCATTTCAAAAGTAGCTCGCGATCGCATGCTGAAAAAGTCTGAACACCTCTGCGGGTGAATAAAGATTAATAAATACTAAGCTCTGTCTGGACCAGCACCTGTTGTGGATGTTTGACCAGCTATTGCTAATGTCCACAAATATCACAGAATCCTCTGGTTCCTTGTTAAGTAATCATCTAAAAATGAACCTGTAACCTCTGAGGGATAATGCCGGTTACCCACCCGACCCGTGTCCGGCGGCTGAAGCGGCCGGTTTACATTGAAAGACTATGTGGAGACGCGGCGAAGCGCGGCGAACCGTGAAGCGGCGCGTTTTGAGTATTTGAAGCGGCGCGCCGGCATGCAGCAGTTCATTTCCTCGCACGCGCGCGTCCGAAACAACCTACGCGTTGAGCAGCGTCGAGCCGCCAAAGTCTCAGAGGTTGATGTTTTTGCGGCTCGACGTTGCTCGACGCATCCAGCAACCAATCGGGAGAGCCTCTGCTATGTGATGACGCAACGACAACGGGACTTTTTTTGGACTTTTTAAACTTACCTCATCAGCCTCCATGAATTGGAACCAGACTCCGGTAAGAATCTTGGCATTTTAAACAGTTGCTGCTGTCCGCTCAGCGTACGATCACCCCAAACATAAAAAAAAAAAACGTTTTAATCTCAACAAAGACTGTCTGAGCTGCAGTTCGGCTCGTAGAAAACCCACTCCAGTAGGAGCGGGGGTCACGTGTTGCTGATTTTATCTGCCAGCAGCATGAAAACACAACAACTGATGACCCTCTGCCTCCCCCTAGTGCGCGTCATCAGACGCGTCCCAGTGGGTGTCCGGCATCAGTGACAAGCGGCCAAAAGGGGGCGGCAGGAGCGTTCTAACAATTTAGGTGGGGACCCGGCATAAGACAAAGTGTCTATAAAATATCGTATAAATATTGTTATGGTCAGAAAGCTCCTATGTTGTCATTTGATAATCAAATTCAGTTGTTTGAATGAAAATCTTGTATTCATGTATGGAGGAAAACCACTGTTAAATTTTAACCAAAAGTTCAGAAAGTTGGGGTCAAGACACCAAGGTGGGTCACAAAACATCACCTTTAGGGTATTTATTATTTACTGTTCATTTATTACATTTAGAAATGGCTGCTAAAACATTTTTAACTATAATTGTTCTATCTAAGTAATAAACAGTGCAGTTATGAATGACTAAAAACTGTTTAATAATAGTTGTTCAGACAATGATAACATTTATTGGATTCATCAGCAACATTTGATATGTTGGATTAAAAGTCTTCGCCTTTGTAATTTTATAGGTTCAATGTTGAAAAGTTTGGTTTCCGTCTTAGATAATCAGTCTCGAAAAGATGACAAAACGCTGAGCTAATAACATCTGAAAAGTAAAACTGGCTATGTTGGCAGCTTTGTCAGCGTCTAGATTTCACTTTATACATAAATTTGTATTTTTTCACTGTATAAGTTGCAGTTTTTTGCATAAATTAGCATGCCCTGCGACTTCTACAGAAATGTGGCATTTTATCTTTTCCCCCATATTTATAACCCAATTTTCAAAGTCAAAAGTCAAAGTCAACTTTATTGTCAGAACTGCTATATGTACAGGACATACACAGGACCGAAATTGCGTTTCTCTCAGTCCCTCGGTGCAACAGTAACCATCTAAACACTAAACACTAAAACATTTAATAAACATAAGCATAAAATAGTAAAAAAGTGTAACACTGTCCTGAGTTTTTTCATAATAGTATAAAAGTATGAAAATTTACACCAACACTGAAACACCAAACACCCCTAAAACACCAAACACCCAATGAACATAAGCATAAAATGAAATAATAAAAGTGTAATACTGTCCTGAGTTTTTGCATAGTAGTATAAAAAGTATAAAACGTATATCTATAAAATAAACTGAAGTTTCTAGCGTTGACATTTGCAAAGAGTGGCACAGCAGCATATAAGTTAATGTACACAGTATATGTATGAGGTAGTTGATGTTGGTATAGAGGCAAAGTGGCATATGAAGTAAGGCACATAAGGCACATTTGGCATCCTTAGATAAGGCTAGTCAGAGAATGCTGTATATGTATCTGCAGTAGTGTAGATAAAAGTAGTGTAAATGTAAACAGTAGTAATAAATGTAAAGCAGTAGTAATAAATGTAAACAGTATTAATAAATGTAAACAGTGAATGTAAACAGTAGTATGACTATAGGCAGTAATGTAATACAAACATTAGTGCAAATATGAGAAGTAGTGCAAACTGAATGAACACATGACCGAGAGTTTAGTGAATAACCCGTTTGATGACACAGAGTCCAGTGTTAAAATCTTTGTGTTGTGTGGTAATGTGTGAGAAAGTTTTTTGTGTTAAGGCAGTTCAAATGGGAGGGGAGGCAGAGCAGGCAGAGTGTTTAGCATTCTGACTGCCTGATGAACAGAGCTGTCTCTCAGTCTGCTGGTACGAGCCTGGAGACTCCTCACCCCGGAATTACACCACATGCGTTACGGCTCCGCCCCGCTCCGGTCCGACCTCCGCAGCAAATACGCACCCATTATAATCAATGACAGAATTTACACTGGCTCCGCACGGCGGCGGCGAGCTGCGGAGAGCGGACGGCAGTCCGTCAAAATTAGAAAATTTTCTATTTCTGCCGGATGACGGAGCTGTGCCGGAGTCAACTTTTGAAGATTACGTCGCACCAACAGGAAAAGGAACGAGCACAACTTCCGTATTTACAAAATAAAATCACCACGGGCGGACTAATCCTAGCTCTATACGGATTTATTTGTACAAAAATGCTGTCAAACTATCAATTATGACTATTCTATGACTAAACTATTATATTTATGACTATGACTACACCTAATAACGCAATACAAAAATAAATAAATAAAAAAGTATTTTATTCTGAAATGTAAACATCACTTCCTGTTGCTCAAACCATGTAGCTCATTTACGAGAGAAGATCAAGGCAGCAGTCTCTCTACAGTTGTTCTCCTTCTTTCCACCGAATGAATTGTTTTGTTCTGACTTACTTATTTATCACTTGATTTATCGCGCGATCTCGCACGTGTCTTGGAGCGGCGCATCCAGGCGGACCTGAGCGGAGCGGAGGCAGTGGGAATTGGACTCGTTCAGCTGCGACCTGCGGACCGGAGCGGGGCGGAGCTGCGTGCAGTGTAAAGCCGGGGTCAGTCTCCTCCCTGATGGCAGCAGTCTAAAGCGGCTGTGTAGTGGGTGTGTGGGATCACCTGCCATGCAGTGGGCTTTCCGAGTGAGGCGTTTGCTGTGTAAGTCCTGCAGTAGGAGGTGGTGAAGAGACGACACAGGAGACGGGATGTAGTTCTTCACTTTTAATCAACTCCTACTCAACTGGCGGGAAAACCACCCAACACCGCCTTATATACCAACACAACATCCGGTCCTCTGGACCTTTCACAATAAAAGCATCCTGTAACACATTCGGTCCACTGGGTGGACAATGGGTCCAGTGAAGCGACCACATGGTGGTATTTGGTTTCGTCTGCAGAGATCCCGCGAAGAACGAACTGTGATTCGACGTGGGCGAACCACGACCGAGGTGCGTGCAGCCAGAAGTCCGGGATTTTAACGGCCACCGCAAAAGCGAGCGGGGCCGCCGGTGGGGGTTCCACAACCGCGGACAGCTGAGGAGAGCTGGCTGGACCTTCAGATGTCGTCATATTCAGTTCACGTAGGCTGAGATCTGACGATTTCATTCATTCAGACATGGAAAATATTGAACGCTACCATTTTCAGCCACTAGGGTCCTTGACTAATATGGCAAGCCAAGTGTCTCATTAATAGATAAAAGTGGCTATTAATGAAACTTGGCTTGTCATAGAGAGCCCCATTCGTCTCGCTCCGGAACTCGTGGAGCAAAAGTCAAATCAGTTGTGTTTCGCTGCGCCACCCAGGATAAAAACAGTTGATTTGACCGTTAAAGGGAATAACACATCCAGCACCATCACATTGAATACAGGAGCCCCACAAGGATGTGTGCTGAGCCCCCTTCTATTCACCCTGCTAACACACGACTGCACACCATCGTACAGCTCCAACCACTTCATCAAGTTTGCGGACGACACAACAGTGGTGGGTCTCATCAGCAACAACGATGAGACGGACTACAGGGATGAGGTGAGCCGCCTGGCCTTGTGGTGCGGACACAACAATCTCACTCTCAACGTGGAGAAGACAAAAGAGATTGTTGTGGACTTCAGGAAGAGGGATGCCCAACATGCCCCTCTGACCATCAACAACACCACAGTGGAGAGAGTGGACAGCACCAAGTTCCTGGGAGTGCACGTCTCAGAGGACCTGTCCTGGAGCAGGAACACTGCATCACTGGCCAAGAAGGCTCACCAGCGCCTCTACTTTCTCCGCAAGCTGAATAGAGCTGGAGCTCCAACCCCCATCATGTGCACCTTCTACAGGGGCGCCATAGAAAGTGTCCTGACCAGCTGCATCACGGTGTGGTATGGTGCATGTACTGCATCCTGCCGAAAGAGCCTCCAGCGTATAGTGAGAGCAGCTGAGAAGATTGTCGGCACCTCCTTGCCCTCACTACAGGACTTACACAGCAACCGCCTCACTCGGAAAGCCCTCTGCATGGCAGGTGATCCCACACACCCACTACACAGCTGCTTCAGCCTGTTGCCATCGGGGAGGAGACTGAGGAGTCTCCAGGCTCGAACCAGCAGACTGAGAGACAGCTCTGTTCATCAGGCAGTCAGGATGCTTAACACTCTGCCAGCTCTGCCCTCCCTCCCACTTGTACTGCCTTAATCACAAAAAACTTTCACACATTACCACACAACACAAAGTTTTTAACACTGGACTCTGTGTCATCAATACGGGTCATTCACTCAACTCACGGTCATGTGCTCATTCAGTTTGCACTACTTCTCATATTTGCACTAATGTTTGTATTACATTACTGCCTATAGTCATACTACTGTTTACATTTACTGTTGACATTTATTACTACTGTTTACATTTATTACTACTGTTTACATTTATTACTACTGTTTACATCTAGACTTTTTATATCTACACTACTGCTGATATACAGTATATATTCTTTTTACTAGCCTTATTGCATAATGCCACTTTGTTTCTATACCAATATCAACTACCTCATACATATACTGTGTACATTAACCCCATATGCTGCTTTGTCACTCTTTACAAATGTCAAATGCCAGAACCTTATTTTATAGATATACTTTTTATACTTTATACTTCGGGACAGTATTACACTCTATTTCATTTTATGATTATGTTTATTAAATGTTGGTGTTTTGGTGTTGGTGAAACTTTTTATACTTTTTTTTTTACTACTATGGAAAACTACTATGCAAAAAAACTCAGGACAGTACTAAACTTTTATTATTTCATTTTATGCTTGTTTATTAATTGTTTAGTGTTTAAATGGTTACTGTTGCACCGAGGGACTGAGAGAGAAATGCAATTTCAATCCTGTGTATGGCCTGTACATATTGCAGTTCTGACAATAAAGTTGACTTTGACTTGACTTTGACTAAAGTGCGTTTATTAAGGAAAAGTTCAACTGAGTCACACCTTCACTATAATTTCGAGCAAACAAATAATTGTTTTTAAGTGTTAATCTTGTTAAATTCTTGTTAAAGCCCTCCCATGCATGCTCCCGCGGCCGCCATTTGGCAGCCAATCGATTTTCGGCTCAACACCGGCCCACGTTTCCGGGTTGTCAGCAGTGACGCGTAATATTTTTTTTTTTTCCACTTTATTAGACATAGACTAATGCAACTTATACGGCAGTGCGACATGTATGGCGGCAAGTACAGTACTTGAATTTCTTGTCATGCGTACTTTGACATTTTCACTAAGTATCTTTTTCGCATATTTTTCTGGAACCTCCATGAGGAAGTCAAAGGAAAAAGCTTCAGGTTCTGCTCTTACCCAGCCTTTACGTTCAGAGCAGGAGCTCTACAAGAACATCCCATCGTCTTTGTGCACCAAAAGTGAGCAAGCGTCTAAAGCAAAAAATAAAATAAAATCTTCTGCCGAAGTTCTGTCACAGGACTTCCTGCTAACGGATCGCTGAGTAGAAACAAAAACTGAAGCGTAACGTGTGAGAAACCAACCGGCCTCTCCTAATGACGGCTGATCTTTAGAAACTCCTCATCGTGTTGCTCAAATCTGATTTGTCACAAGTTAATTAGGCAAATGTCGTGTTCCTCTCCTCCAGCAGACAACAGCTTAGCCCACCCACAGAGATATAATGTTAACCGATGTGACCTCATTAATTTCTGCAGACGTCTCCTGTCATCATCGTCTGGCAACTTCACATTTTACACCTTTTTTTCCTAATAAGGCACAAAGTTAACAGCTCCAAAAGTCAAGAAACTTGTGAAGTGTGGCCTCGACGTGTCCAATCTTTCCCTCCAATCTAATTTCACCCCGTTCTGACTCACGCCAGGGCTACACAAAGAGCTGCTGCTTTCTTTCGCCAGCGCTGATCCCTTTGTTTGTGGACTGCAGGGAAATACCGTGACGAAAAGAGAAAACACAGCTTATTGATTTAGTGTTTAAAGAGTTTAGTTGGTGAAGTCAAACAGGACGTTCAGTTTTATTTGAGTTCCTCCGATTGGGACCGATTGATCCAGATGTGTCTTCTGTTGACACCTGTTGGAGGCCCAGGCATGGCTGGAACACGCTGCAGGAGGAGGAAACCTGAGCACGTCAGACTCTGATGGATGGATTAAGGTCTCAGTGAAGCGTTGAAATCTCACCATGCAAAGTGTCTCCTCTTCATGTAAAGCACTGACCTGTTGTCGTGAATCTTTTGTCCCGACTGCCCTCGCCCATCTCCAATAAAACAGGAGGCCCGGTACTGCCGTGTGAACAGAGTAACTCGATCTGGACCTGAAAGCAGCTTTTATGTGTGGAAGAAGACAGTCGCCTCGTCTGTGTGGGAGTTCTTCTCTGTCAGCTTCCTGCAGCCACATCAGAGCACCAATCACACGCACCTGAGGATCATCGACAAGATGAGCAACAGGAGCATAAAAGGCTGCAGAGGACACTCAATCAACGCTGGAGCATTACCTGCCAATGGTAGTTGTGTTTCTAGCACTTTACTTGTGATCAAACTAAATATTAACCTACATTTTCCTTCGTACTTTCAGCTTTATCTCCGTCCTCCTTCTGTCCCCTGGTCCTCCACTGTAGATCTCAAGCTCTCTTGTACTTCCTCAGCTGCCTCCACACCTTATATCGACATATTCCTTCTTCATTCTGGAACCATTGGATCACCATTCTCCACGAATGACTCTGATCTCTACCGTAAGGAAGAGAAGCATAAACATTACAGTACTCACCCCTGCTGGTATATCATTAACCCTCCTCTTTACTCTGTGATGGAAACCCCCCACCTTGTAAATAAACACTGTAACTGTTATAATAAGTAGTCGTACCCGGAATAAGAACCAGAACTGAACAGAAGAACCCAGAGTCAGATAAGATTTACAGTGTTTATTTACAAAAGTGAAAATACAGGTGGCACGTCAAGTCCTCGGGAACGGGGTTGCCTGGAGAAAACGGAGGAGAAGGTCAATGGCTTGTAATGAAGTGGAAAGCTGTTCAGAATCATTCAGTCTTTACTGGGATGAAGAAGATGTGAGGTGAGGATACCTGGTCCAGATAATCCTTAGAGATGATTGTGGAGATGGTTGGCAAGTGGTGGAAGGCATCCAGCAGCTGAAGGGGTACAGGAGTCCATGAAGAGTCCAGAGCAGGGCGTAGTCCAACAAACTCTGAGGAGACGTGTGAACAGAAAAAAATCAGATTTTTAATCTCAGAGTAACACTAGGATTAAACTGGCTAGAACCAATCACTACCGTAGGCAGATCAATGTCCCAGCACTGAAGAGTTGTCCCCCGAGTCTTCTTATAGTCCTCCTGAAGGTAGAAGTTGATTACTTGCAGCTGGAGCCAATTAGAGGTGCTGAGGAGAGAGGAGAGGCCGGGTGCAGGATAGAACTCCTACATTACCCCCCCCCTCAAGAACCGCCTCATGGCGACCCAAGGCGCTTGTCAGGGTGGGCCTGGAAAAACGTGGTGATGAGACTAGGGTCCAATATGAAAGATCGAGGGATCCAGGAACGTTCCTCCGGGCCGTAACCCTCCCAGTCCACCAAATACTGAAACCCCCGACCCCGGCGTCGGACGTCCAGGACACGGCGGACCGTAAAAGCAGGGTGGTTGTCGACGAGACGGGGGGGCGGGGGGAGGTCGGCAGGAGGGCACAACGGACTGCTGGAGACGGGTTTCACCTGAGAAACGTGGAACGTAGGATGAAGCCTCATAGACCTGGGCAGCTGTAACCTCACAGCTGTGGGGCTGACGATCCGAGTGATGGGAAACGGTCCAATGAAACGAGGGGCCAACTTGCGAGGCGTGTCCTTGAGATGAATGTGTTGAGTAGATAACCAAACCTTGTGACCAACCTTGTAGGAAGGGGCCGCAGAGCGGTGTCGATCGGCCATCTCCTTGTTTCTGGCAACCGTGCGCAACAAGGCCAGTCGAGCCTGGCGCCAGATCCGACGACACCTCCTAAAATGATGCTGAACAGAAGGAACCGCAATGTCAGTTTCTTGACTGGGGAACAGGGGAGGGGCATAACCCAGGGAAGCCTCAAAAGGCGACAAGCCAGTAGCAGTAGACGTGTGGGCATTATGAGCATACTCCACCCATACCAGATGCTGACTCCAAGTGGAAGGGTTATCTTCAACCACACATCTGAGCGCCGCTTCCAGTTCCTGATTCGCCCGTTCAGCTTGACCATTAGATTGTGGGTGGTATCCTGAAGACAGACTGACAGAGGCCCCTAACGAAGAACAAAATTGTTTCCAAACCTGGGAAATGAATTGGGGTCCTCTGTCAGAGACGACGTCCAAGGGTATCCCATGAATCCGGAAGATGTGCTGGATCATCAGCTGGGCAGTCTCAAAAGCGGAAGGGAGATGGGGTAGCGGAACAAAGTGAGCAGCTTTCGAAAATCTGTCGATAACAGTCAAAATGACAGAATTACCATCAGAAGTCGGCAAACCCGTAACAAAATCAAGGGCAATGTGCGACCAAGGTCGGCTCGGTATGGACAGCGGTTGAAGTTTCCCCGCTGGAGGTAGGCAGCTAGTCTTATTCCTGGCGCATGTGGGGCAGGCAGCAACATAGTTCCTAATATCCACAGCCATGGATGGCCACCAGAAGTGTCTCTTAGCAAAGGCAAGCATACGTGTATTACCTGGATGGCAGGCTGTCTTGTGGGTGTGGAGCCAGTGGAGTACTTTGGGTTTGACGGCAGTGGGTACAAACATAGTACCAACGGAACCGGTCCTCGGATCCGGTTCATGACTCTGCGCCTCGATGACATCCTTCTCGATGGACCAGGTCAAGGAACCTACCACACAGGAAGAAGGAAGGATGTGCAGATCCTGTACACAGTCATCAGATGGTGAAAACTGGCGGGAGAGGGCGTCAGGCTTCACATTCTTGGAACCGGGTCTGTAAGTCAACAAGAAGTTGAACCTAGTAAAAAACAATGGACCACCTGGCCTGTCTGGGATTCAGTCTCTTAGCCTCTCGGAGGTAGGTCAAGTTCTTATGATCCGTCCAAATGAGGAAAGGTACGTCTGTACCCTCCAACCAATGTCGCCACTCCTCCAAGGCCAGTTTGACGGCCAGGAGTTCTCGGTTGCCGACGTCGTAATTCTGTTCGGTGGGGGAGAGACGTCGAGAGAAAAACGCACAGGGGTGCACCTTGTTATCCAACAACGATCTCTGGGACAGCACAGCACCAACGCCAGTGTCAGAAGCATCAACTTCCAAGATAAACTGTTCCATTGGATCGGGGTGACAAAGTATGGGCGTTGAAGAAAACAATCGTTTTAGCTCACCAAAAGATGCCTCCGCCTCCTGAGTCCACTTAAAAGTCCGTAGGGTGGAGGTCAACTGGGTGAGAGGTGAGGCGATCCTGCTGTAATCCTTGATGAAACGCCGATAAAAATTGGCAAACCCCAGAAATCGTTGCAGCTGCTTTCGAGTTTCGGGCGTCGGCCATTCCACCACTGCCCTAGTTTTTTCAGGATCCGCACGATAATGTCCATCCTCAAAGATAAAACCCAGAAACGAAACAGATCGTACATGAAACTCACATTTTTCCGCTTTGATGAACAGTTGATTTTCGTACAAACGTTGCAGAACGATCCTGACATGATGGACATGTTGATCCTGATCCATAGAATAAATCATAATGTCATCAAGATAAACAAACACAAAGAAATTCAGAAAATCCCTCAGAACGTCATTTACTAGAGCCTGGAATACTGCGGGGGCATTAGTGAGGCCAAAAGGCATAACCAAGTATTCAAAATGTCCTAAAGGGGTCTTAAAGGCTGTTTTCCACTCATCCCCTTCCCTAACACGCACCAGATGATAAGCGTTGCGGAGGTCAAGTTTGGTAAATATTGTGGCAGAGCGAAGTTGGTCATGGAGAGAATCAATGAGAGGCAAGGGGTATTTATTTTTGATGGTAATTTGATTTAGACTCCTATAATCAATACAAGGGCGAAGGGTTTTATCCTTCTTAGAAACAAAAAAGAAACCTGCTCCCACGGGAGAGGTGGAGGGCCGGATAACCCCTGAATTTAACGATTCGTGGATGTATTCTTTCATGGACTCACGTTCGGGGGCTGATAGATTATAAAGGCGACTAGAAGGTAGAGGTGCCCCAGGTACTAAGTCAATAGCACAATCGTACGGTCGGTGTGGTGGTAAGGATAGGGCTTTTTGTGTACTAAATACAGGTGCAAGGTCATGATAAACAGTAGGCACATTAGATAAATCAATAGGCTCAAGGGTCTCACTGTGTTTAATGGTAGATGGGACAGCAGCTCTTAAACAATGTTGTAGACAATGTGGGCTCCATTGGTCCACCCTATTATGCCTCCAATTGATGACTGGGTTGTGCGCTCTGAGCCATGGAAACCCTAAGATTAGTTGGGGAAAAGGAGAATCAAAAACAAAAAATTCACAATACTCGTGATGATTGCCAGAGACGACGATGTGCACCAATTGGGTTTTGGACTGAACTGAGGCAAACGTTTGTCCTGTGAGGCCAGACATTGACAGTGGTGTAGATAAAGGGAGAGTAGGAATGGAAAGCAAGTCTATCAGGTCCTGACTGATGAGGTTTTGTTCAGCCCCAGAGTCCACAAGCGCAAGGATAGATTTTTTATCTTGACCCACGATAATAGATGTATTTAATACTAGTCGAGAAGCAGGAGAAAAAGAGGAGTCTCTTACCAATATCCCCTGCTTTATTGGAGAGATGAGCCGTTTCCCAAACGTGGACAGCGAGCAATGAAATGTCCTTGTTTTCCACAGTAGATGCAGGCTTTGTTCCTAATTCTCCACTGTCTTTCTTCTTCTGAGAGGCGAGTTCGACCCAGCTGCATTGGTTCCGGTTCTGGTTTTCCCTCCCACATTAGTGCTGGATGTTGGGGTGGGGTTGAGTGGAACCCGGATGAAGCTGCAGTTTGGGAGTTGTAGTGCTCCTTAGCGGGAGTCCAACGCCGTGATGTACCACGAAACCCGGAAGCGGAGGAATTCTGGGAGTCGTAGTGTTTCTCCCACCTTCTCTCCTGTAGCTGGTTGTCGATGCGAGTCGCGAGATGAATCAACTCGTCTAAGCTTCGTGGCTCCTCGAGCGTGGAGAGACGGTCTCTAATGGAGTCTGAAAGGGAGTGTAAAAAGGTGCCTCTGAGGGCTAACTCACCCCATCCGGTTCGAGCAGCGGTGATTCTGAAATCGAGGGCGTGTGCCGTCACAGAACGTCCACCTTGACGCAGGGTGAGTAAGCGTTTCACTGCTTCCTCTTGTTGGAGAGGCTGATCAAACACACGCTTGAATTCTTCTAAAAATGAAGAGAAAGTTGTTGAACTGACCGGATGTGTTGAAAAATGGGACTGAGCCCAACGTAGTGCGTCACCTTTTAATTGAGTAGTCAAAAAGGCGATTTTGGCGGCGTCTGAAAAATAGCGAATGGGGGCTCTCTGAAAAGTCAACTCGCATTGTAATATGAAGCCCGCACATAATTCAGGGTCACCACAAAACAGCTCAGCGGGTCTTAAACTCTGTTCAGCAGTCTCTTGAGACAGATTAATGCTGGAATGACTGACCTCAGGTGTAGGGGTTGCGGCAGATGTTTGGGGTTGAGCCATTCCTTGTTTCATAGAAAACAACATGTTGCCCATTTCCTGAAGAGTTGCCTGAGTGGACTGTTGTACAGTTAATAAGTGTTCTAACGTGGCCTCAGTTCTCTCGACTCTTTTTGACATGGTCTGAAAAGCGAGCTGGTTCTGTTCAGTTTCTGTTTCCATTTGGGGTACTTGGTGTGGCTGGGACATTCTGTTATAATAAGTAGTCGTACCCGGAATAAGAACCAGAACTGAACAGAAGAACCCAGAGTCAGATAAGATTTACAGTGTTTATTTACAAAAGTGAAAATACAGGTGGCACGTCAAGTCCTCGGGAACGGGGTTGCCTGGAGAAAACGGAGGAGAAGGTCAATGGCTTGTAATGAAGTGGAAAGCTGTTCAGAATCATTCAGTCTTTACTGGGATGAAGAAGATGTGAGGTGAGGATACCTGGTCCAGATAATCCTTAGAGATGATTGTGGAGATGGTTGGCAAGTGGTGGAAGGCATCCAGCAGCTGAAGGGGTACAGGAGTCCATGAAGAGTCCAGAGCAGGGCGTAGTCCAACAAACTCTGAGGAGACGTGTGAACAGAAAAAAATCAGATTTTTAATCTCAGAGTAACACTAGGATTAAACTGGCTAGAACCAATCACTACCGTAGGCAGATCAATGTCCCAGCACTGAAGAGTTGTCCCCCGAGTCTTCTTATAGTCCTCCTGAAGGTAGAAGTTGATTACTTGCAGCTGGAGCCAATTAGAGGTGCTGAGGAGAGAGGAGAGGCCGGGTGCAGGATAGAACTCCTACAGTAACCTTATTCCAGTTGGAGTCTGTTCTCTTCAGTCACTGTATCTGGGTACAGCTGCAATCGCACAGTTGCTGGTTCATCTCCACTGTCCAACAGAAAACTGTCCACTCTGATGCCATGTTGAAAAAAAAAAAGTATTCTGTAAAGTTTAGTTGTTTGTCAGTGCAGGTAGCTTTAAATCCAATAAATCAATTTAATAAAGGAAACCAAAAAGAAACAGGAAGAATCTGGACTGAACTGCTTAATGCATCTGCAACATGACTGGGAAAACTGACACGATGAAGAGTAGGAGGGGGGCACCCGCTTTGGATGTTATCAACCATTAAATGGCCATTATCAGTTATTATCATCCCCATACGTAGTGGTCAGATTGCCCCTCTTGTACCGCCTAGTAGGTTCAAAGGTACGTTGTCACCGTTGGGAGTGATGACAGCAGGCTCCATCTTTAGCTACGTGTTAAAGTTTATAGTAATGTAAGGCCCGACTGAACCCAGAGTGGTACGAGACCAGAACAGAAGCAAAACTCAGAGTAACAATAATAACAGTGTTTATTATGTACAGGAGAAATGGACACTTGGGGTCTCTGGAGTGCCTGGAAGAGAGAATAGTGTCAGGATCCTTCTGGTGGGATAGATGAATCAAAACAGATGTTCTGTTTGTTCTCTTACAGGAGGATGTTGGGTCGAGGTTCTGAAAGGACTTCAGGACTCCAGAGTGGACTGGCAGGCGAGTGGCAACAAGGCAGGAACTGGCAGACGGAAAACAGGATCTAAGGATTCACAATAAACTGCGGGCACAAGATCACAAGGTAAGCATTCTATCAGACTAATACTTTCTGGCTGAAGTCATAAATACCGATTGAGGTACAATGCTCCAGCGTTGGATCTCACTGGACTGCAGCCTTAAGTAGAGGAGCTCATTAGATGGATGACCGTCAGCTGGTGTCAATTGGTGGCCATCTTGGAGAGGGCTGCAGACAGTGGGACTCCGACAAGTAAAGGCTTAGGTTTAGGGTCTTGGTTAGGTTTAGGCACAAGGGTAAGGGGGTTAGGTTTAGGGTTGGTCCTCTGGGTCAGGTGTAAGGTTAGGTTTAGGAAAACGGTTACATAAGCTGAAAAAAAAAAACCCACAACACTTCCGGGTTTACGGAAACACGCTGCCTCCGCACAGCGATATTAACGCTGATAACGTTCTTTTAAACATGCTAGGAGGTAGATTGGACAGTTTTGCCGCTATATATGGGGATGATAACACCCATTGTATGGACTGACAACATCCAAAGCTGCTCAGGTGGGAGTGTGAAGACACAACAGGTGAAATGATGCAGGTAAACTGATTTAAACAATGGGGAACAGAGATGAACAGTGTGATGTCACGTGCACCGCAGTATGGCAACACTGACGGGAGCTCCGCCTCAACTTGCTCTTTGTTCCTGTTATTTTTGTTTTAACATTTTTTTGTGCCTTCACCGCACACCCACACTACGGGTATGACCGTGATACACTTTTGGAACTTTGTGCGTTGCTGCCTCACCATCATCGTGGTGCAGTTCCCGGCCCCCTTCCAGCCTTTGGCCTGTCATGGCGGCCGTCTCCATCATCCTCCATCTACCTGCACAGACCGAACTCTGTAGAACAGTTTGGTTCCACGGGGAAACCTTGGATGTTCCGTGTCTACCGGATCCGGTTATGGAGGGCAGTCATTGTCCGTTGCCACAGTCATTATTATCATCTTGATGCTAACTGAACCATGTTGCTAACAAGACCATGTTGCTGTAGATGGATTTCTTTTTTCACTTTTGGAGCCTTGTTTTTGTATTTTTGTTGCATGCTTTGGTATTTCTTGTTTTTTTTTTGGGGGGGGGGTTGGGGGGAGGGGCGAGTCAAGACGGTTCTTCTCGTCCTAAGCATTTCATTGTATTGTTGACCTGGTGTTGATCTGCATATGACAATAAAGAGAAAAGGGAATTGTATCAGTCATAAAATGACCTCCTCAGAACCACAAAGGACTGAAGCAGATCATGACAGAACAGAAGGGGAAGTTTGAGATTGTCATCACTGTACGTTCTCATACAACGGCAAAATTAGTTCTCTGCATTTAACCCATCACACATGAGATACACCCAAGTGGAGCAGTGGGCAGCCATGTAGGCACTCGGGGAGCAATTAGGGATTAGACGTCTTGTTCAGAGACACCATGACGTGGGAATGACTGGGATTTGAACTGTTACTTCCTGGTTCCAGGTCAGCTGCCCTGCCTCTACCCTATCTTGACCCCCTAGAAGTAGGGGAAGTCAAATGATGAATGCAGCAGTTAAATCGGAACATGTTCTGTCATAATTACACAGAGTTTGGCGTTTTACCTGTTCAACAATCAGCAGAACAGGTGAGGAGATGGGATCAGCTACTGTCATAAATTAACACCAAGTTAACAGTTTCTTTAGTCGTTCACTAACTAACTAACAGGACCGCATCTGTCATTAAAGGGTAAGTTAAAACTTGAGTTTGGAGCTTCTTACATCCTCATAAACTCATGGATGTTTCTATGTCTAATGCTAGAATTTAAAATATGAACCAAGGTTGAGAAATCTGTTTCTTTTGGGTTGAAAAGATTCATTTTACAGGAACCCAGCCTGTAATTGGCTGCACTTATAGGCTGACGTCCCTAATTAGGCTTCAATCAAAATAGTAAATGCAGAATTGAAATAACTGCTGTCACTGCGGTACAAAACTCTGTAATCGATGCTGTTTTTAAGAACACTGGCGATGAACGCCACAAAGCAGCACTTCCAAGGGTCGTCCAACTGTGATGGGCATTTAAAGTGAGCCACTTCTCCCGCTCACAATGCAGTAAAGCTTTAAAAATGCTTTCCAACTCCAGGGGAGGCCTCGTAACAAAGAACTGGCTCTGGAAACTGAGCTCATGGTGTAACTTTCTATTATGCAGCAAACTATGGCGATATTTGGAGGAAGTTAAACTCAGGGTTATAAATCTGTCATCATTGAGGAAACAATGAAATGCTTGAAGGAGATTTGGGGGGCTTTAGTTGAAATGTGCACATTTATGTTCCTATAAGTTGGAAAAGGCAAAAGTGTGAGGGGAAAGTAAAGGCATTAGATCATTTTAATTTAACTAATTGTGCAGTAAAAGTCCAACAGACCAGACTGTTCTGTTGTTGAACCCGTATGATCTGAGTGAATTACTACCCGACAGTTTGGAGGTGACCACCTTCCTCAGCTCAGACACATCAGGTTTTATGTAGGCATTTCAAGGCTGCAAAAAAAAAAAAAAAAAAAACCTAACTCCATTTATGCTATGGTTGAGGAGGAGCTGAGGGCCCACGGTGCAGACATGGAAGCATAAATGTGCCACATATAAACTTCAACTACTGGTACATGGATTGTATTTCCTGTAAAAATGCTGTGTGAATGCTTATTGCAGAAGAACTTGCTTAAAAAAATGCTGCAATTAGCTTAAAAAACTCCCACGCACCCTCCAGGACCCTGCCGAGGGTGTAGAGCTTGTCCAGTGTTCCACGACCAGCACAAAAACCACACTTCTCCTCCTGAATCCGAGGTTCGACTATCCGACGGACCCTCCTCTCCAGAACCCCTGAATAGACCTTACCAGGGAGGCTTAAGAGTGTGATCCCCCTATAGTTGGAACACACCCTACGGTCCCCCTTTTTGAATAGGGGAACCACCACCCCAGTCTGCCAATCCAAGGGAACTGCCCCCGATGTCCACGCGATATTGCAGAGTTGCATAAGCCAACACAACCCCACAACATCCAGAGCCCTAAGGAACTCAGGGCAAATCTCATCCAACCCCGAAGCCCTGCCACCGCAGAGCTTTTTAACCACCTCGGTGACCTCAGCACCAGAGATCTCTACACCCTCAGCAGGGTCCTGGAGGGCACGTGGGAGTTTGCCCAACCAGTTTACATGTGCTTTGTGGACTTGGAAAAGGCATTCGACCGCGTCCCTCGGGGGGTTCTGTGGGGGTACTCCGGGAGTATGGGGTACCAGGCCCTTTGATACGGGCTGTTAGGTCCCTGTACGACCGGTGTCAGAGCTTGGTCCGCATTGCCGGCAGTAAGTCAGGCTCGTTTCCAGTGAGAGTTGGACTCCGCCAAGGTTGCCCTTTGTCACCGATTCTGTTCATAACTTTTATGGACAGAATTTCTAGGCGCAGCCAAGGTGTTGAGAGGATCCGTTTTGGTGGCCTTAGAATCACTTCTCTGTTTTTTGCAGATGATATGGTCCTATTGGCTTCATCAGATCGTGATCTACAGCTTTCGCTGGAGCGGTTTGCAGCCGAGTGTGATGCGGCCGGGATGAGGATCAGTTCCTCCAAATCCGAGGCCATGGTCTTGAGCCGGAAAAGGGTAGCATGCCCTCTCCGGGTCGGGGAGAGGTCCTGCCCCAAGTGGAGGAGTTTAAGTATCTCGGGATCTTGTTCACGAATGAAGGAAAACTGGAGCGTGAGATCGTTAGGCGGATAGGTGCAGCATCGGCAGTGAAGCGGGCGCTGTACCGGTCTGTCGTAAATGGTAAAATGGTAAATGGAGCTTATTTATATAGTGCTCTCCAGCCCCCTGTGAGGAGCCCCAAAGCGTTTACAATACCAGCCATCCACCCATTCATTCAGACATTCATACACCGGCAGTGGTAGCCTGCCTTGCAAGGCGCCATCCAGACCTACCGGAAGCAACTCGGGGTTAAGTGTCTTGCCCAGGGACACAACGACACATCGTCGTGGTGAAGAGAGAGCTGAGTCGAAAGGCAAAGCTCTTTTACCGATCGATCTACGTTC
>JBBPBX010011850.1:0-49366 GCA_038048925.1 Garcialebias charrua
GTTTAGAACCAAACGTATGGTGACGGCGTTACGTCTTACTTCGCCACGTCGCCACGCCCACATGCTCCACCCAAAACGATCAGTGCTGGAAAGCTTGTTACACCAACATGTCTTCGGTCACTGGACACAATGTCACGCTGATTAGGTAACAGGGGTCCGATATGGACCGTTCAACCTAAAACTTTACACTTCCTGTTGTCAGGGGGCGTGGCTTAAGTGATGTCATGATTTGACCATACAGTTTTGCAGGGGACCGGATGTGGGTCAATAACTGAAGGTTTGATGTATTAGACTCTTTTCGTGTAAGAGCTGTAAGCGTTTCGTTTTTCATGGCGAGATGTCCAACTTTGACGTCTGGCCCCGCCCCTTCAGCATTCATGAAAACGCACAATTTTGATATTGTTTGTTCCCCTGTGCCTTATGAAGAAACTGGCCAAGTTTGAACCAAATCGAGCGAAATTCATAGGAGGAGTTCGTTCAAATGCGGAGGCTGTAAACGGCCAAAAAGGGGTGAAAATTTGGTCATCGTTCCAAAATGGCCGCCTTACCATTTATTGTACAACATTGGTGCCAGAGGGTTTTCTGTGCATCTTGGTGAGTTGGACAAGTGTACCAAATTTCATGATTCTACGTCAAACTAAGGTCAATGCGGAGGGTATTTTGAAAATTTCTAGGGGGCGCTCTTGAGCCGTTTCTGTGGCAATTTTTGCCACGCCCCCAAAATACGTAATTTTTCACCAGTCCTGACGAGTCCGCAAAATTTGGTGAGTTTTCATATATGTTAAGGCCCCCAAAAAGCCACTTCTTTTGGGGGAAGAATAAAAAAAAAAAAAAAAAAAATAATAAACACTACAATTACAATAGGCCTTCGCAGCGCTTAGCTGCTCGGGCCTAATAATAATAATGAATTCAATTTATAACGCGCTTTTCATTAGTGAAAATCTCAAAGCGCTACACACATTGAATGCTACACACATTCATACACCGGTAGCGGCAGACTACCATGCAAGGTGCTTTCCAGTCCTACCGGGAGCAACTTGGGGTTAAGTGTCTTGCCCAAGGACACAACAACACATGGTGTGGGGAACCGGGATTCGAACCGCCAACCTTCCGATCGGGGGACGACTGCCATTACCACTACGCCACGGCCGCCCCTCACAAGGCAATTACATCCTGCCGCTGTCAGTAAACTTGCAAAGAACATGACAGAACACAGCAACAAAATACATATGTATAAAAGACTTAGAATATTCATGGCTTTGCAGTAGATTTCTATAAATAGTAAATGGTAAATGGAGCTTATTTATACAGCGCTTTCCAGCCCCCTATGAGGGGCCCCAAAGTGCTTTACAATACCAACCATCCACCCATTCATACATACATTCATACACCGGTAGTGGCATATAAATATATACATATATATATATATATATATATATATATAATATAGAGGCCATGGAGAATGACTTCCGTACGGCTTCGAGGCGATTCTGGTCCACCATCCGGCGTCTCAGGGGGGGAAAGCGGTACGCGACCAACACCATTTATGGTGGGGATGGCGTGCTGTTGACCTCAACTCGGGATGTTGTGAGTCGGTGGGCGGAATACTTCGAAGACCTCCTCAATCCTACTGGCACGTCTTCCACTGAGGAAGCGGAGCCTGGGGACTTTGGATCGGGCTCTCCAATCTCTGGTGCGGAGGTCGCCGAGGTGGTTAAAAAGCTCCGCGGTGGCAAGGCTCCGGGGGTGGATGAGATTCGTCCTGAGTTCCTTAGGGCTCTGGATGTTGTGGGGTTGTGTTGGCTTACGCGACTCTGCAATATCGCGTGGACATCGGGGGCAGTTCCCTTGGATTGGCAGACTGGGGTGGTGGTTCCCCTATTCAAAAAGGGGGACCGTAGGGTGTGTTCCAACTATAGAGGGATCACACTCTTAAGCCTCCCTGGTAAGGTCTATTCAGGGGTTCTGGAGAGGAGGGTCCGTCGGATAGTCGAACCTCGGATTCAGGAGGAGCAGTGTGGTTTTCGTCCTGGTCGTGGAACACTAGACCAGCTCTACACCCTCAACAGGGTCCTGGAGGGTGCGTGGGAGTTTGCCCAACCAGTTTACATGTGCTTTGTGGACTTGGAAAAGGCATTCGACCGCGTCCCTCGGGGGGTTCTGTGGCGGGTACTCCGGGAGTATGGGGTACCAGGCCCATTGATATGGGCTGTTAGGTCCCTGTACGACCGGTGTCAGAGCTTGGTCCGCATTGCCGGCAGTAAGTCAGGCTCGTTTCCGGTGAGAGTTGGACTCCGCCAAGGTTGCCCTTTGTCACCGATTCTGTTTATAACTTTTATGGACAGAATTTCTAGGCGCAGCCAAGGTGTTGAGAGGATCCGTTTTGGTGGCCTTAGAATCGCTTCTCTGTTTTTTGCAGATGATGTGGTCCTATTGGCTTCATCAGCTCGTGATCTACAGCTTTCACTGGAGCGGTTTGCAGCTGAATGCGATGCGGCCGGGATGAGGATCAGTTCCTCCAAATCCGAGGCCATGGTCTTGAGCCGGAAAAGGGTAGCGTGCCCTCTCCGGGTCGGGGAGGAGGTCCTGCCCCAAGTGGAGGAGTTTAAGTATCTCGGGATCTTGTTCACGAATGAGGGAAAACTGGAGCGTGAGATCGATAGGCGGATAGGTGCAGCGTCCGCAGTGAAGCGGGCGCTGTACCGGTCTGTCGTGGTGAAGAGAGAGCTGAGTCAAAAGGCAAAGCTCTCAATTTACCGATCGATCTACGTTCCCACCCTCATCTATGGTCATGAGCTTTGGGTTATGACCGAAAGAACAAGATCTCGGATACAAGCGGCTGAAATGAGTTTTCTCCGCAGGGTGGCTGGACTCTCCCTTAGAGATAGGGTGAGAAGCTCAGTCATCCGGGAGGGACTCGGAGTAGAGCCGCTGCTTCTCCACATCGAGAGGAGCCAGTTGAGGTGGCTCGGGCATCTGGTTAGGATGCCTCCTGGACGCCTCCCTGGTGAGGTGTTCCGGGCATGTCCCACCGGGAGGAGACCCAGAGGAAGACCCAGGATACGCTGGAGGGACTATGTTTCTCGGCTGGCCTGGGAACGCCTTGGGATTCCCCCAGAGGAGCTGCTCCAAGTGGCTGGGGAGAGGGAAGTCTGGGCCTCCCTACTTAGGCTGCTACCCCCGCGACCCGACCCCGGATAAGCGGAAGAAAATGGATGGATGGATGGATATATATATATATATATATATATATATATATATATATATATATATATATATATATATATATATACATATATATAAATATATACCTATACCTACACATATATATATATACATACATACATATACATGCATATGTATTCACATACACATCTACAGTACATATCTACATACAATACCTGCATGTACATACCTGCATCTATTCGTATGTGGTTGTGAGCATACATAAGTGTATGGCTTCTCTAATAGAACATTCAATAGTGACCGTGAAGCATCAGAGATCCGACCCCCAAGACCCGAGGCAGACAAAGGGGAGACCAGAGCCCAAGACCCCAAGAGGGACCCAGAGCGCGGAGCCCCCAAGGCCACCCAAACAGGACGAACCACTCACCCACCCCCCAGATCCGACCATAGGGGAGAACCGGAAGAGCCTCTCCAGCGACTACATACAATGACCCCCGCGGCCAACAGGGACATGCTCACAGGCCCCACTGGAACCCGCTACACCAATGCAGCCCAGGCCTAGGCACCTAGGCCCAGGCACCAAGGACGCACACCCCCCCAGGTCCAGGCCCAACAGGACCAGAGGACCAGAGCCCCACCAGGCAGTCACCAGGCCGAGCCAACACCCCTCCAACGCCCAGCCCCCAACACCGAGGCCCCCAAGCGCGCCGGAAGGCACACCCCACAAGGGGGCCGCGTAGTAGAGGCGCGACACCAAGCAGCCCCAGCTGTATCAAAGAGGGGGCAGTCTAAGTCCCGGCCTGACAAATAGCCATTCATACACAAACACAATCACACAGACCCACCCTCATCCTCACCCTCACTCACTCAAAGACATACAATAACAACACATTCCATTCATATTCCCGATATGCACTCTATACCCCCCAGGTCCAAGACATGTACCTGCCCCCTACATGGGGCAGCCCACGCCCAAACCCAAGAGGTAGACCCATTCATTCTGGGGTGGAGAGGAGCCGACATCCAAGATCTGGCCCAACCTGCGCCCAGCCGACAGGACAGGACACTCGAGTCCAAACAGCCCCATGGAGGGTGCAGCACCAGCCCCACCCACAGCAACCCTCCAGGCCCCCAGGACAACACCAGACGGCCTGCCCTACTACCGGACCCCACATCTGGAATGGCAGCCAGGGAACCAGGGGGTAGCAAGGGAAAAAAAACACAAGACCCTGACACACACACCCCCGCCCCCAGGTGTGCTGTTGACGTGTGTTGTTGTAAAGTGCAATTAAAAAAAAGGGAAGAAGAAGGAGCAGAGGCTGGCATAATGCCAGTTTCCCTTCCATCTAATCCAAACCCTTACTGTCTAAATGCATAATTGGAAGTGAGCACAGGCATAGGGGGCGAGAGTAGTGTCATCCCGCCACCATAGCCATAGTGCCCACCCCAAGTTCCTATATGTGAATGTCATGAGGATGTTATGAGTGAATGTCTAAGGTGTATAATAAAATTGAGTCCCAGGTGGCTCTAGTCAACAGAGATGTAAAATTGTTGAAGCACACCCGAGCTTCAAAATCCCTACATGAATGAAATTTTAAAATGATGGATGGAGGTTTACGGTGAGGGATGGGGAGAAAAATACCTGTAGGACTAAATGCTCCCGCAGGGAGTCAGCTCCCCCGCTGACCCAACAGTTCCCTAAGGTCCACCCAAGGAGCGAGGCCAAGACACCTCTCTGACCGCCAGGACCTTTGAGGTCCAGACCAGAGAGGGACAGGGCCACGAGGGCCGCCAGCAGCAGGACCAACAGCCCACACACCCCAGGGCCGCCAAGACCCCCACGAACCGCAGTCAACCCACCACCCAAGAGGATGCCAAATCCCACATGGACGACCTGGCCAAGAGCGCCCGCTCAACCGCCGACAGAGCCAGGAAGCACCAGGAGCGGGCCCAGGGAACCAGGGGGTAGCAAGCATGTTTCCATCTGTTGAGTCGTGCAAACAGATAAACAATCTGTTGTTCCTTGAAAGATACGTCGATTAGTGAAGTTACGGGCGCGTGATTTTCAACTGTTTGATGTGTTAACTTATAGGAAAAGCCGATTAGATCAATCCATTGCATATGTGATGTTGATTAATGATTTGTTTAAATAAATGGTTGCATCTCTGATGGATGAAATATAATTACGTCTCATTATCACTCATATCCATTCATCTGATCACACGATTTATTGTGTAATCCTGAAAAGAAGAGAATCTGTGAATCAATAATTACTATTCATTTGAACTTGAACGAGTGTTGAATAAGTAATTAAATTAAGTAGAAGTGTGTCAGGTTAAACTGTCTCACGATCTCTTACATCTGGTGGCTCGTGCGTGCTTCTAAAAATGATTTATATTAATTTTTGTGTGATCATAAAACCTCATGTTGGCATAGGGAAATGTCCAAGTTTTTGACTCTTATAGGAGGGCTTTTGGCTGAGAGTGTTCAGACGATGCAGAATTGCTTGTTAATGTCATTTGACGCTGAGAAATTGTCTGTAATCAACTTTTAGAAATGTTTTGAAGCTTTTGGGTTAAAAAAATTGTCACTGCTGTGTGGTTCTGTTGGACTCGGTTCCAATGACATCATAGCTGGCTTTGCATTTTGTTTTGATCGCTGCGTCAAAATTTTGAATAATAAGGTCATTTATTACATCTGCAAGAATCTGCTGTGTGTGGTGTTTTACATTATAAAATGAAAAATAATGCATATTCTGTCTGAAACTAGTTTTGTCAGCCGTGGTGTTGGTTTGTGGCCCGGTCCTGCTCTAGTTCTGATGTTGTTTGCTGTTGATATGGTCCAAATAGTCCGTGTAGGCAAAGTTATGTTGCTGTTCGTACTGAGCTTTAAGCTTAGTGTACCTGTTTGAATGTATCCACTACGTTTTCAGAAATTTTTGCTGTGTTTCTAAGTGTTTTTATTGAGTTGTAAAAGTCCGGAAACTTGGGCTAACAGCTAGATCCGACCCCCAAGACCCGAGGCAGACAAAGGGGAGACCAGAGCCCAAGACCCCAAGAGGGACCCAGAGCGCGGAGCCCCCAAGGCCACCCAAACAGGACGAACCACTCACCCACCCCCCAGATCCACAGGAGTGCCACGAGTACTTTTCATGTCCTGTGATTGGTCGGGAAAAGGACTACAAGAACCGTGATTGCTTGGGAAAATAACTACAAGCGCTGTGATTGGTTGATTATTGTCACATATCTGTGTTGCGAGCGCCAACTCACTGAAAGCTGGTGACGTACGCCGTTACGTCGACTCACTGCTGTTCATCAGATTTATTTTATTTTTCACACATTTCTGTCAGATTGTCTGGCTTGTTCGTCTCTATGCATTAAACTATCATTAAAACCTGTTTAATGACGCTGTTTTGAGATATTTAAAGATGCTTTTAGAGCAGTTAAAAAGTCTGGAAGATCGCTGCGTCACTGGAAGTCACGTGACACCCCCCCCCACACACACAAGCAAAAACTGATCTTTTCCTTAAAGTTTAAAAACTCGATAAGGCATTTCTAACAGTTCTAATCACATCGATTTGTCTCTTCAAAGGACATTTGATCAAGCGATTATCACGTACAGGTTCAAACCCATTCTAAGAGTTGATTTTTGACCGAGTTTGTTTCAAAGCTAAGCTAAGCTAACGAACAGGAAGTCAACAGCGCCGCTATAGCAACCGGTAAGAGTAATTACAGTCACCTCGTGGTAAAAATAAGCCTGGTTAAAAGAAGGAGAACAAGAAATTTCCACAGAAATGATGCAGACATCTCTGCATTTTATTTAAAAATAACATATTTAAAGTTTTTCTGTGCACAATTAAACACTCTTGTTTATTTTAAAAGAATAAAAATTTAAAATAACATAAATGTACCATCTTATTGACTCTTACAGAATAAAAACAAAGATGGCAGACCAAATAAATGTTGGAACAACCATCATCATCCCTAACGGATGCTGATAACGTGTAAACTCCAGAGGATGATGATTCAGATCCAGAACCAACCGACACGGATAGTATTGATTATGCTTTACAACTGCTTACAGAACCCTTCGAAAAATATGGAGACGACGTAGCAGAGATGGACACATCGACCTTAAACACAGAGCTAGAAAGTGTTGCAAAAGGTATAAAGAAAAAGATAATAAAAAGCAAAACAAAGAAGGCTTAGCTAAATTAGAACTTTTGTGTGCTGCCGCTTTGGTGTGGGGGATAAGCGCTCGGCACATGTTCTGAGGCTGGGCCTCTCTGCAGGCGTCGTTGGTTCGCGTTCCAGACCCGACGAGCTGTTTCTGCAATGTCTCTCCCCTCTCTCTACCCGTTTCGCCCTCATCCTCTACAATAAAGGCCACTAGAGCCCAAAAATGTAAAAAATAATAATTAAAAAATTAAAAAAAAATTGAACTTTTGCTAAAAGCCAATTTGGACCGAGAAATCGAGAAGAACACAGACCTGTCTAAAAACCTTTTAACATATGTTGCAAATGGAGAAAAATCACAAGCAGAGGTTGAAAGTTTAAAACTTCAGCTGAAGTCGCAAACAGAGTCTTATGAAGAAAGCATACGTGTAAAAGAACAAAAGTACTGAGCATCTGAAGCAGAGAATGAAAAAATGCAACAAGAGATGCAGTCACTAAAAAAATCACATGAGAAAAGCATAAGAGAAAGAGATGAAGCTGACAAACGGGTCAAGGTGTTACAAGGTAAGTATGAAACATCACGAGAACAGTGCACAGAGTTACAAGGTGATAATGAGAGCCTACAAGAAAAACTAAAAGATTGTAGAGAAGAACTGCTCTTAACAGCAGAAAAACTCATTAAAGAGGAAACAAAATATCTGGAACTCATAAAAACAATACACACCACAACCCCCACCCCCAGTCATTGGGCCAACCCAATGCCAGTGACTTGCATACTCCTCATCAACATCTGTACCAGTTACACAGTTAAATGGGGATAACAATGATCCTCAACTTTCGCTCTCAATAGTTGAACTCCCAAAAATGGCTAAATACATTCAACGTTTCGATCCAGGGCCATTGGGTTCTAACGACACCAAGGCCTATCTAAATGACATTGACTTCAGACTGAGAGGCTTTCCAAATGCTACAGTTGAAGATGTAATCGCGCTGATCAGGCTCACCGCAGACAGGTCAGTGTATGCCTTTGTTGAACGTCAACCAGATGCCATGAAAAAAGATTACAACCTTTTGAGTGATGCTCAAAAAGAGTACACTCCCTGCATGGGGCCTGGTGGCAATCCAGCTGCCGAGAATATCATGCAAGGAAAAACTGATCACCCACGGGTGTATTATGACAGAATCTTCCAGGCTTATTTCGGTAACCGAAATGAACCGGCCATGTAAGAAGAGGAAGGTTTTAAATTTGTTTTCACAAAAATCTTAACTCTGAGATAAAACCATCAGTACAAATCGTGGCTAATTTCAAAGAGAAAACCATCAAAGAAATAAAACAGGCATCTGTAAATGTTTTTGATGCCCACGGGAAAAACAATACACCCTTAGAGGGTGTATCCAGGTCAAAAGGTCAAATCCCAGTTACTGGAACTGGAAGGGACGCGAGCATCAGCTCCAAAAAACTCCCAGTCAGTGCACATGAAGCAATCCTGAAGGTTTTTGGTTGATTCATCTGACCATACTGCGGTGCTCTGATTTAAGTTTTTCCAGAATGGGTCGATAAACTGGGACCAGATAAATGATGTTGTGATCAGACGTTCCAAGTGCAGCTCTACGATAAGATCTGAGCCCACCTTTAACTGAGCCAAAACAAAGATCAAGACATTTCATATGCCGTGTTGGACAGCTGACATTTTGTTCAAAGCCACACAATGATTTTGCGGGGTTACAATGGTTAAAATCGCCCATTACAAAGTTCGGTGCGTCTGGGGAAACCCTCTGAAGCCTCTGCACAGTATTCGTGAGCGTCTGGGCTGCTACGTCAGCGTTGGCTCTCGGATGAATGTAAACAAGCATCACAAACAGCTGAGGGAATTCCCTCGGTAAATAATGTGGGCGTAGAGACACTGTTAAAAGTTTGATGTCCGGAGTACACCGTTTTTCCCTTACAACAACAGTTTTGCACCAATTTTCATTGACATACAAACATACTCCTCCGCCGATTGACTTGCCTGTCACAGCAGAGTTCCTGTCGAGTCTGAGCGGCTATCCGAATCCAGGTAGGACGAGCTCTGAGTCAGCGTCCAACTCTTTCAGCCACGTCTCAGTGAGTGCAATGAGGCATGAGTTCTTGTACTCCTCAAGTGACTGAATGTTAGCCCGTAGCTCATTAATTTTGCCCCATAAGGATTGGATGTTAGCCAGCATTATAGTAGGTAACAGGATCCGACGGAAACCTTCTCTTTTTAGTTGCTGCTGTACTCCGCCACGCCTCCCTCTTTTCCTTAATCCAGAAGAATGGCGTTCCTTATTTCTTTGTCCATTGTTACTCCATCCCAAGGAAGATGTTTCTAACTAGCTCCACCAAGAAAAACAGCTGCCGAGTCAATAGTCCCAAAAGCCATGTTTTGAAATGATAGGAGCTCCCGACTATACTTAAAGGTTCAGTATGCAGTTTCTGTAGAACTGCAGCAGTTAGAAATATTTTCAACAGGCAAAGCATTCTGATCCCTCCCCCTCAGAGCCATATGTGGCTCTGCCCCCTTGTGGTCTGTTGAATTTCAAATTCAAGCTCTGTTTTTATTGGCTGATTCAAATTCAAGCTCTGTTTTTATTGGCTGGTTACAAACTCTGTTTTTATTGGCTGGAAAATGGCGGGTCACCTTTTCTTTTTAGAAATGCTTATTTACCACCTGGAGAAGCAAGGGGACAATATTTTTTTTTATTTTTTTTCAGAGATTACCTGGCTAAAATCAGTCTGTCAGGAGGTAGTGACAGAGTGAAGAAATATGTTCATAAAAAAAGCTACATACTGCAGCTTTAATAATGCTGTCTCCTTGTATTCTCCAAAGCAGGTGAATGACGCAGATGAAAATAAATATTAAATGCCTCAAAAAAGCCGTTCCCATCATACAAATGGTATCTTGACTACCACAAAGAAAAAGAGGAAATAATATGTGCTTGATTAGCACTGAGACGTATGAATACTCATTCAAAAACACACATTTAAAAACATGTAGGCTGCTCACTTAACACACCACCGCTGCTTGCTGCCACTACCAGCGCCACCCTCTCTCCTGTTACCATTTATGGTCAGGCAGTGGAAGAGGTACAAGAATATACATACCTTGGCATGGTGATGGATAATAAATTGAAATTTGAGTCTCAGTCAGATGTAATCTGTCGGAAAGCTCATCAGAGGATACATTTCCTCAGGAAGCTAATGAGCTTAAATGTTGACCGCACTTTCATGAAAATGTTCTACAGTTGTTTTATAGAATCTGTTCTCACTTTTTCGTTTCTTTGTTGGTTTGGGCTGATGAACTTGAAAAACCGAAATCGGTTACAGTGTGTTATCAAAGAATGCGAGAAAATAATAGGGATTCAATTGGATGACATCATGGATCTTTTTAAGTCCAGATCTTTATCTAAAGCTAAAAAAATCTTGGCAGATCCCACTCATCCCCTACACGCTCAGTTCAATCTGAACTGAACGGGAGAAGATATGGCCTACCTAGGTGTAGAACAAACAGATTAAAAAACTCCTTTTCATTCATTCAACCTTTATTTAGTCAGGTAAATCTTTTGAACCTCATGGGCTCATTTACGAAAGCGACCTGCTAAAACTAAAGAACAATTGAACAGCAGTGATAGAATTTCATTAAACAATAAACAAACAAACAATAAACAATAGAAAACAAAAAGAGAGAAAAAAAACAAAAGATTTTTTTTTTTTTTTTTTTTAACAAAGTATCAAAAAACTAGCAAAACATTATAAGGTAGACGTATAAAATCAAAGACAGGAACAAATCTGCATTGGTTTTTGCCAGGATTCCAACAGATTCTGAAAACCATTTAGAGAAGTCAAGGTCGAGAGCTTCAGATCTTTTTGTAAGATATTCCATGAAGCAGGAGCGGAGTAGGAGAAGGCCCTTTTTCCAAGTTCAGTCCTCACTGACGGAACACTGCAGGTAATCATGTCCTGAGAGCGCACACTGTAGCTGCACTCACGCAAAGACATGTAGGAGGAGATGTATGAGGGCAGCAGACCAAGAAGTGATTTAAAGATGAAAATGTACCAGTGGAAGAGTCTGCGTGAGGTTAATGATGTCCAATTAACCAGTGAATACAGGGTGCAGTGGTGGGTACGATAATCACAACCAGTAATCACAACCGATAATCACAACCAGTTATCATACTTCATCCCTCAGTCATTGTATTTTTAAACAAAAATTTGTTTTAAAGATTATCTTGTTTTCCATGTATTCTTATCTTGAATCTTACTTAAATGGTAAATGGTAAATGGAGCTTACTTATATAGCGCTTTCTGCGCTTTCCAGCCCCCTATGAGGGGCCCCAAAGCGCTTCACAGTACCAGCCATCCACCCATTCATACACACATTCATACACCGGTAGCGGTAGTCTGCCATGCAAGGCGCTGCCAGTCCTACCGGGAGCAACTCGGGGTTAAGTGTCTTGCCCAGGGACACAACAAGGTATGCAGTGACCGGGGATCGAACCCAGGACCTTACGGTCCTGAGCCGGCTGCCCTACCTCAACATCATCTCGGCCCCTTTAATGTTTTTAAGGAACTCTTTGCTGTTTGCTCTTATTTAGTTGTACCTTCTGAAATGTCTCATGAATTTTAATCTGTAATGGAGGTACTTTTTATTATTTTTATTTTTATTATTTTATCCTGTTTTATCCTGGTTTCCTCCCACAGACCAAAAAACATGCATGTTAGGCTGTTAGGCTGATTGGTGACTCTAAATTGACCCTAGGTGTGAGTGAGAGAGTGGATGGTTGTTTGGTGTGAGTGAGACAGGTCCCTCTTGTAAATGAGTCCCCATGACTCAACGAGGCTAGCCTGTATAAATAAAGGTTGAATGAATGAAAGAATTTATATTTTAGTTTGTTTGAACGTGTTGGTGTTATACCCCTGAAAAGGGGAAAGGTGAAACAAACACAGACACCGTGTTACTTCTGTCACGCCCAGTGTTGTTATATTTAAAAAACAGTTTTCAGTATAACATTGTCACATAAAAATGTAATTCAGTTATAAAATTTGAACCACACAACATTAATTGCTTAAGATGTCTTTGTACCAACACAAACCAAGACTGTATATATATCTTCAGCATGAGCAGCACAACTACACACAACTACAGCATCATATATAAACCTTACATGTAACATTCAGTGGCGGCTCGTGACATTTTCACCAGGGGGGGCTATACAGGGAATCCTCGAGTTACGTCAGGGATCCGGACCTACGAGTGTGACTTAGGTCGATTCTGCCGTATCTCGCGGACCAAAAACACGTGCCTGTCGTAGGTCCACATTTCTGACGTAGGTCGCGGCTATACCGTTATTGGAGTGACGCACACACATTTAACGGCATGAGACTGAACAAGCGGACATCCTGTGCCATAAACATGCACAGAACTTTATTTACAAACACTTAGATAACACATTATACCACACATTCATCCATAAACACACAAAACCAGTACAGCATGTACTGTACAGGTATAGCCTGGCCCTCGCCTTCCTGCACAGCTCCGCTCAATTCTCATTTCCCTTCACTGCACAGTCTGGGACTTCTCCCATTAACAACGATTTCTCCGGTAGATTTTTGTTCGGACCAATCAGAGAACAGAAGGGGCGGAGTTTTTGGCCCCTAACCCACGCCCCCACCTGTCCCAGCGCAGCCAGCGAGCATTCGCATGTTCTCATTCAAAGCGATGCAGAACTGTTTTATATGTGACACAAATTTATTAATTTCCCCTTCTTAATCCCTTATCTGGAGTTTTCTTTTGTTTTTTTTCCAAAAGTCAAGTAATCGCTCCCTCCTCCCTCCTCCTTCTCCTCCACCCTCCGTTGAGTGAAATGAACAAGGAGGAAATGGCTGAGGTTGTCACGAGAATTAAACTCGGGTTTTACGTTGCTGACCGAGTCCCATCAGATTTTCTGGTCTTTTGGTGAGCTGGACCAGCGATCCATGGTTTTATTTTATTAAAATGTTTTATTAACATATAAACACAGAATTTGCGCAGCGAGAGAAAAGCTGCAGGAGGCGGAGCAGTTGTCAGTCAAGTTCACCAGAGCACGGGGGGTGGCTCTGAGGGGAGGGAGCAGAATGCTTTCCCTGTTCAAAATATCCAATGGTTTTGTTCCTCAGCAGAGGCCAACGCCTCCAGCAAGAATCGTTTCTCTATGGGAAAAAGTCCAGACCATTATCTGAAGCGAAGTGAAGGACAGGGTCTGGTTTTAACCAGGCTAGTACAGGTACAGTACTGTAATGTTTTTTCCAGCACAGACAAAGCATACAAAATACTGTACAGTACAAATCTCTTCCTGAACAGTTCTCAGCCATAATCTGCAAATGAGTTCAACCATGAAACATGAACACTTCTCTTTGAGCAGGAGCTGTTAACATCAAAATCCAGCAAATCAGCAGGAACTCCCATCATTCATCCATCCATCCATCCATCCAGCAGCAGCAGCACCAGCTTATTGACATGAATCAGCACCAAATCAGCCGAAAATCACATCCATGCAACCATCATGTTTTTGAAACCAGTGCAGTCCATGTGGTGTTTGTGTTTGTGTGCAGTCCATGTGGTGTTTGTGTTTGTGTGCAGTCCATGGGCATGAAAAAGTCCATGAACTCTAAAAAAAGCTAGAAGCAGCAGAAAAAGGAAACAAGGAAACAAAATGTCCTTACTTTGACTGAAGTGTAGGTAGACACTGATGTTTTTCTCAAGTTCAAACCTGGATCAGATGGAACTGCTTAGCCAGTGCTCAACCATGAATGATGGGAGCATTTTAGGCCAGGTGTGGGCTCAGTGGTGTGGTCCTGATGTGAGCAGTTCTGTCCATCAGAACAGGTGTTTTTTTGTTTGTTTTTGCAGCAGTCATACATGCAGAAGGTGTTGACACAGGTGATGGATGGAGGCAGATGGAAGGACACCAGAGACAGGCAGGACTGATGTCCTGGACGACAGAGGCAGGACAGAGTGGACACACGTCCTTCCATGAGGAAAGTCCACGATGTGAGCTGTGAGCTGTGAAGAAATAACAACAACACAAAAGTGAAAGACTATTATTGAAAGACTATTGAAAGACTGTTCAGTACAGCAGGACAGATTCTCTCTCCCTAAAGAGCCAGACATGGACTCAAAAACTTTGAAAACCAACTTCTTCTGAACTTGAACAAGAAATTCTTGCTGCAATATTAAAATGTGTCAGTTCATGGGATGTTAGGAGACAAGAGATTTCTCCAAATGTCTCGACACTCAGGTCCAAGTTTTGAAAATGTTGTCAGGAAGTTAAAGTATTGTTCATTGTTGATCCATTACAAGATTGACTAGACAATATTTTAACTAGAGTTGATGACAAACGAGTTGAAGTGATCTATTCCTTTGTTAGTTGTGTCTAATGCTTCTTTTTTTCAAACAGACAACTTTTACTTAAATGTGTTTACTGCAGTTAAAATGACACATTGGTTTTATTTTGTGTTAAATAAAAACTTTCAAAGGTATAATCATTCCTCTTTCTTATTTTGCTTAATGGTATTTAACTCATCACTGAAATTCTGACACACAGAATCAAAAGTCCAAGTGTGAACTGTGTCACAGAGTAAACACAATAAAAACATGCATTATCTGCAGCATTGTTCATTAAAATGGCTCAACACTATTAATGTATTTCAGAAAATATGCATACAGTACGCACACTTAATGGTATTGTAGACCATTGCATTAGTTAATACATTCAGCAAGTACTTTTACTTTAATACTTTAAGTATTTTTAAAAGCAAGTACTTATTTACTTTTACTTAAGTAAAAATATTAATATGGTACTTCTACTTTTACTAGAGTAAATTTTTGTCTGTTTATTTGTACTTTTACTTAAGTACAGTGTTTGAGTACTTTCTCCACCACTGGTATTATTACAGTATTTGGGTACCGTGCAGTGGCGACTCCACTTCTCAGAAACATCCAGGCTGGACCAGAGGATCCACTCATCATCACCTCCTGCCATGTCCTCCTGTACAGTGGAAGAAAAATGTTTAAGGGCTGCTACAAACAGGTTCATAAAACCATCTTTTTTGGTAAATGCAAATGCTTATTGTCAATTACCATGTGACGTGTGCTGCTGACCACTTGACCAGGTCACCCTTGTAAAAGAGATCTCCATCTCAACTGACTCTAACTGGAAAAATAAAGGTGATTGATTGATATAGCAGACATCTGGTGAATATAAAAGTTTATATTGTCTGATAATTAACAGGTTTGACTTCAGCTCAACTTTTGTACACAAGCTTGAGTTAAAAACATGAACATCTGATAATCATAACATTAACACATGAACATCTGATATTCATAATATTAACACAACACATGAACATCTGATAATCATAACATTAACACACAACTGACAATCATTATATTAACACACGAACATCTGATAATCAAAATATTAATACATAAACACCTAATAGTCATAATATTAAACACATAACGTTTAGAAAACACTAAAAAAGCTAAGTCTGGTCCTCTGGACATTCAAATTCCAGAGGACCAGACTTAGCTTTTTTAGAATTTTCTACCTGGATTATTGAGCATGCATCAGGGTGTTTAGAAAACACTTTTGTAACATCTAGTTGAGAGCCATATCAGTCAGGAATAGTAATAAGCATTAGATAAAGAAACACCACAACATTCACAGCTAGTAGCTAGCTGTGGGAATGATAGCAACACACAACACCACGTCAGCACACAGATGAGAACAGCTCAAACTTTGCTCATGTGCGCTTAGTAGAGATTTATAACTCACAATTATTACTTGCTTACCTGTGTAGAAAGGCACCATTAATAATTACTGCTGTTTCAACGTCGCTAGTTGGCCGTGTGATCAGCTCTGAAGGTGTAAACAGAGAGAGTCCCCCGCTCCCCCGTCCCTCCTGGCTCGAACCGGAAGCGCTGGCGATCCGTGGCGATAAGAGACGAGTCCAGGCTCGAGGGCGACGGAAAATGCGACCTGTACAGTCCAATAGTTTTGGACAGATGGGACATAAACTACGGCCGCTAGCGGCCGCTAGTTATAATTAGATTCAATGGAAAAGCCGCAGGCGGGCGCCCAGCGGGGAAACCGGAAGTACGTCACAATCAAAAAAACGTTTTTTGAAACAATCATTACTCATAAAATATTTATCCTACACAACTAAAAACATATATGCATGCATTTCGAAATATTTTTATTTTATTATTTCACTTTTATAAAAAAAATAAAATTAAATCTTCAAATGGTGAAGAAGAAGAGCTGCAGTTCCAAGGAGGGGCGGCGCCCCTAGCGCCCTCTAGTGGCGGCCGCCTAACATTATGAAAACATAAATCAATCATCTATGCATCATACATATCTAACTAGACTGACGTCTTACAAAATTACAGATATTAACATCATTTCACTCGTATAAAATATAACATTTTAACCACAAAATATCTTCCCTGAGTCCTGAACATTGCACACAATCATTGTGAGTATACCTGCATGGCATCTGTGCAATGAGACACAGTTGGCAAGAAAACTATGTTGAGTAAACTCTTATCAAAAGCCATAGTTACTCAAGCTGTTAATGTTACTGCAGACATTTCCTACTTGTTTTCTTAACTCACTGACCATTTTTGTATTGAACGCTTGTTCTGATTTTAACTCACTGACCATACATCTAGTTATAAAACTTTTAACAGTCATAATTTTTACCTGAAAAGGGGAAAGGTGAAACAAACACAGACACAGTGTTACTTCTGTCACACCCAGTGTTGTAATGGGCAAGCAGGAGCAACACATTTCACCTGTGTTAGTTTAGACATAACTAGTCGAAACACGATCAGTAAATAAAACTCTCAAAACATAAATTTTGAAATTGTATCACTATCTAAAGTCTATAAACAATCATATTCAGAAAAGTAACATTAAACTTTAAAGACAATATATTTAAGATGTTTCTAATACTGCATCATTCTGTGACCTTTGAACTGCAAGACCAGAAAAATTGGTCATAGATATTTAGATCAGCAATCAAAATGCATCTTATTCCCACAAATTTTCTTTAACTGAGGAATGGATTATGGTGTGTTTTTTCCCTTTACATTTCCCAAATAATACCATGAACTAAATACAAATACAAAATAATACAAAACAATAGTATTTTTCTTAATGTTTTTTTTTTAACTGAAACAATTTTATAACCACTACATTGGCTGTCTCACTACCATTACCTGCTGTAAATGAATTGCCCATCGAGGACCTAATAATAAAGTTGAAGTTTGCTGGTGAAGATTCTCAGTCGTCCAGGACATGATAAATCAAAAAGGCGTTCAATTCAAGATTAAAGTAAAGTTGAAGTTGAAGTTATCCTAAAAAGGTGAGAAAAAAAAACAAAATGTTCTACCTAAAAAACCACAAAATGAAGGTGCCTGCTGGAACAAAAACCCAAAGTGGTTCAACCCAAACCCAGAGGGTGAACACCAATATCAAAAGGGGGGTGTACGTCCAAAGAATAAAAAGTATGGATACCAAGGTAATCCATATGACAAAGGGTGGTCTCAACAGGAACCCCTGAACCAAGGGTGGTCCCAACAGGAACCCCCGAACCAAGGGTGGTCCCAACAGGAACCCCCTAACCAAGGGTGGTCCCAGAGGGGACCCCCGAGCCATATACCTGCTCCTTTTGCACCTCGAACAGAACAGTCCGAAACAAGCCAAAAAATCACAAAAGTTCCAGAAAAAAGGCCCTAAACCTCTGAACTCAGATGATTCAGAGGTACCGTTCTATGTCGTTTGATAGAAATTTAAAAAAATACAAACAAGGATAACCAACCTGGAACAATGTGTAGCACTATATTTGACAATAACTCAGAGCACACAAATAACAACGTTGCCACAGACATTGACAGTCACCATGACATCATTGTTACAGAGTCCGAGAACCCCTCATCAGACAAAAGGTGGGAAAACTCAAATACCAATGACAGTGACCCATTGCAAACTGAACATTCAGACACAACTGTGACTGCACTGATGGTTCAGATGAACCAAAATGACACAGACAGAAGCAAACATAAAAAGAAACTTTGGCCAAAACCTAAAAGGTTTCTGTGTAACTTTATCAGAAGGAGGGTCACTAAGAAGGCTTACCTGTCAATCACACTAGAAGGGGTCCTCACACATGAAGTCCTCTTGGATGGTGGAGCCAGCATAACTATTATGTCAGCCAGACTGTTCGAGGAGCTAAGGACCGCCGCTAACAGTGCTGACAGAGAAATACCCCTCACAGAATGTGCTATAGAAATGCAAGGTCTCTCGGAGACGAGAACAACCCTAACAGCTATAGCCATGGTTCACGTGCAGATTGGCGAAATGACACTAGACCACCATATGTGTCTACAGTTGACTCATTCCCATTTTTGGTTGGCCAAGATTTTATAAACTGCTTTAACGCGATTATGGTGAACAGACAATGTGGGCCAAAGTGAGCAAACCACTGCCAATAGACATGCTTCCACAGGGTGAAACTAACTGCCTAACACCAGGTACCGCGGAAGGCACAAGGGACTCCCCAACCGAGAGAACAAGCCCGGTAACTGAACCTTCAAAAACACGTGAGACAGAAGAGACCCAACAGTTGGACCCAACTCTGGCTCAACAAGAGAGCCTCCATTGCGAGCTGAAACAATCAGCACTCACTTAACACTACCTACCTCAGGTAGTAAAAGGTGTAGAGATCCAAGGATCCCACACTGAAGATGCTGTACTGTCCCCTTGGACAGAGAAATCAGTGATCAGCTAAGCTTTCTATGAAACCTTGGTTCAAAAACATTTGTTTCTAGAGATGATCAAAAAAGCTAACAGCTTTCCATTGGACCCCAAAAGTAAAAAGGTATTGACCGCAAAAAGAATAATTAACCTGAAACTGAACTGGAACAAATGAGAACTGGTTCACGCGTTCCTCGTGGTCCCAAACTTACCACATGCAACCTACACAGGCTCTGACATTTTGGTGAGATTAGGTGTCCGAGTGGACATCATCAACAGTGTACTGTGTTCACTAAATACAGCCACAAAGGATCCTCCTGTGCTAGACACAGACAACCTTAAGGCTGGACAGACCATCCCAGAGGTCTGCTAGGTTGCTAACAACCAAAACACTACAGTACCACCTCAGTAATGAAGGTGAACCACATGGTGAAAATCTACATCTTAGCTGGACAAGCTATTAGCCCAAAACAGGCATACTTTCAACCATCTCCTACTTTTTTCAACTTAGGACTGTCCATGGAGGCCACATGCCAAGTGAGCCTCGACTGCAGAACCACATCTGTTGCTGTATGTAACACAGGCACGGAAGAGGTACTGATCCCAAAAAAACACACAGCTAGGATGGTTGATCTCTACCGATTTTCATGATTTTGAACTAGGCATCCTATTTCTGGGAGGACTCCCAGAAAACCTGACCCCAAGTCAACACATGGGGCAAGTCTTGTTCACAAAATCCACAAAGGCCATAGCTCTCTTCTTCGCCAATGAGTTCGACCATGACACAGTCAACAGGTTCGGTCTCAACCAAGGAGACGGCTTAGGCCCTCAAACTTATAGTGTCCTACCTATAGACAGGTTTTTACGACATAGAAAGGGAATCACTGGAGCTCCTCAAAGAACAAGAACCCCTCTCAATTGCTTCACAGATTGAACAGGTGGTCACCCAAGCCGACGCCCTGACAACTGATGAAGAAAGGGACAAACTTTGCCAAGTTCTCTTAAAATATGAGAAATCATTCTCAACTGACTCAATGGATTGTGGGTTGACCACGCTCCACTCAGTGAGCATCCCAACCCCGCCCAATGCACCACCAACATTTGTCAGACAATACAAGATTCCCCTGACAGCACATCAACCTATCAGGGAAATCATTGATAACCTGTTAGAAAAAGGTATCATCAGACACTGTAACAGCACATACTCTGCACCTTAATGGCCAGTGTTAAAAGCAAATGGAAAGTGGAGACTCACAATAGACTAAAAGCTAAACAAACAAGTTCCCTTATCCAGGTGGCCAATGAACCAGATTCAATAGGAACTGTCCAAGGTCACAGATGGTAAGTACTTTTCGACCCTCGATGTCGCCTCTGGTTTTTGGACCTCCCTGTGCATGTCGAGGACCAATACAAGTTAGCTTTCACCTTTGGTGGCCAACAATACACCTTCATCAGGTGTCCCTTTGGCTACGCTAACTCACCTGCAGAGTTCAACATCTTCCTAAACAAAGCATGTCCAGATGCCCACAAGCACAGGACTAGGGCTGAACAATTAATTGCATTTGCAATAAAATCGCGATATGATAAAACAAGATTTTCTAATCGCGAAGGCTACAATTTGATTGGTCACATGACCTGGTTAAGAGAAGGCTTTTCCCTTTTAACATACACATCTTCTTTCACCCCCCTCTCAAACCATCTGTGCTCTCTGTCCAAAATGTGTACATTCTGGTCCTCAAATGAGTGACCCTTGTCTGTGTACATGTACAGTACTGTACAGTCACCAAGCACTTAGCCTATCCTAACACAATTTTTAAAGATGAAGGAGTGAGTTGAATTGTCTCCCTTTCACATAAAGTGAAAGTAGCTCCCTTTATGTGAATGGAGCCTACTGGGGAGGAGGGAGACAATTCAACTGACTCCTTAACTGTGTTAGGATAGGCTAAGTGCTCCCTTTATGTGAAAGAGAGACAATTCAACTCACTCCTTCATCTTTAAAGGACAACACCCACCGTGACAGTAACAATTCACCATATTGGAGAATTACTGTAGTATTTTATGAATTTTATTTTCATTTTTGCATTTGGGCCAGGCGAGGGTTAAAAAAAAAAAAAAAAAACATTCCCGAATGAATCCGGAAACCTGGCCGAAGAGTCCCGAAGGGTCATGTGACTTTTGTGACATCTCCACCCAGAAAGCAGAAAGGTAGGAGTGCGTTTCCATGGAGGTTTATGAGAGAGAGTAGGAGAAAACTGCATATTTCCTGCATATTTCCTGGTGCATTTGTGTGTACTGTATATGGACCAGCGCTCTGATTTTATTTATTATTTATTTTATAACACCGCTGCGGACCTGTTGTTGCTCTCATCTGCCCAAAGGAGCGAGCTGCGAGCCGCGCGCGTCCCTGGCTCCTCGTTCCTCGTTCCTTTGAAGTTCCTCGTGCCGGTGTAATTTGCTCCCTCGAGTGTATGCATTTGCTCTCCTCAGCTGCAAGGAGCACGGGTCGGGAAGCACGCGGGGAGCTCGAACGCAGAGCTCAGCTGCGCGGCTGGCTCTGACTGCCTTTCTGGTCACGGGGGGAGAATAAAAAGTCGATGCGGAAATGAATGAATTTGTCGCGATCAAACGAATTAAACTAGTATGTCTAAGTGGATGCTCGCTCAGAATATGAGTGAGCGACAGCAGGATTAATCAACAGGCAGCTTTAGGGAATATTTAAAAATGCTTCCTTTTTCTTTTCCTCTGCTCGCCTGTAACTCCAAGGCGTCACTTTGGTGACGTGAATGCCCTTGTGAATGCCCATATATGGAGAGGAGCAGATTTTCCCAGAGCTGCATGCTAAAATCTGCTATAAATCATGAAATAACACATTTACCGTTATTTCTCCACAATATAAGTAATCGCTCCTGTATTTTTTTTAAATAAACTAATAAATATTAATGGCGATGCAATTTGAAAACATGGTGGGTGTTGGACTTTAAAAACTGTGTTAGGATAGGCTACGTGCTTGGTGACTGTACAGTACTGTACATGTATTCATTTATAAAAAAAAAAAATTGTGATCCTACTTACGAATTTTCGACATACGAGCAGCCCGTAGGTACGGAACTCGCTCGTAAGTCGGGGACTACCTGTAACTGTTTATTGAATGAGGCAAGCGGAGATTTCTCGTGTCACGTTGCACTATAACATACTAAATGTGTTAAAAATAATAACAGTTTAACAATAATAAACAATATTTATGTTGGCGTGGGAGATATAAAAAGTTATCTGAGCTAAATGAAGCTGTCTGGACTCGTTACGTCATTTAAAAGATGCTTAACATGTTGCGTGTTATTAAAGTTGAAAATGAAGACACCAGGTTTATTTTGTAATTATTTATTTATTCAACACCACAAACTGTATGTCACACGAACACTGAGAATTAAACTGAACACTATTAAAACATGTTAACTGAACTGTAACTGCGTTATTGAACTGGACTCTGCTGTGTTTTCATCCTGGATACTGGACCCACATCCGAACCGTCCGTTTGGTGGAAGGACAGCTTCTCAACCTCGCAGGAAAAAATAAAAACTCAGTTGGTTGTTGTGTGATCGAAGTAAACACAAGCCAACATTATTAAGAACATTGATTTACCTGTTGCAAATCAGCTGATTATCACGGACTCGGTTCTGGTCCACTCAGCAGTGTGGAGCTTGTTATGCCCCTTTTCCATTAGTACCGGTACGGCCCAACTGGACCCGACTTGGCCTAAGTCTGAGGCTTTTTCCATTAGTACCGGTACTTAAGTGACTTGTGAGTGAGTTGAGCAAACCAGAGCAGAGAGTGGGAGAAGTCAACACTGCGCTTTAACCAGTTGCACAATGACGTCAGGCTCGACAGAAGCTGATAAATTTGAAAGTTTGGTACCAAAGAGGGGTAGCACGTGCATTGATGGCTATAAAAAAAACAAGACGCTGTGCGTGAGTTTTTTTTTTTTTTTACATCTAAAAGATTTAATAAGAACAGATACTAGTTTATTTTGAGTTCATTGAGTTTGAATTCCCAGAAAATAACGAGTTGGTTAAAGCAGATTCTCTTTATGTTTTTTACACTTTATTTTTTATGATGTTACTGGCTGGAAAGCAGTAAGTTTAAAAACATTTTATATCTAATTTTTTACATTTATTTATTAACTGTCATGTGAAGTTCAGACAGTAGTTAGGAAGTTCACTTAACATGTTTACTATTATGTTTACGAAACAAGAAAAAAGAGAAATAGTGAAAAGAAAAGGCATAGATTTATTTGCTTTATTGTAATCTCTGCTTTAAATAAATCTGACATTGTTTATCATAAAACGGATAGATTTATTGCTTCTGTTTGTTGGAAAATACTTGAGAAGATATTAAAAAAATAATCGTGTTTTAAATCGCAATTGCAATTTATAGAAAAAAAATGCAATTAGATTATTTTCCAAAATCGTTCAGCCCTACACGGGACACTGATTTACATGGACGATGTCCTTTTGAGGCAGCCAACACTGGACTTACTGAGATCGATCACGTTTTGAATCAACTAAAAACTGCTGGTGCTAAAATATCACTGTCAAAATGCCAGTGGTGCAGGACCAAGGTGAACTATGTTGGCCTAGTAGTAGGTCCAGACGGAGTACAGCCGCAACTGACTCGCACCAAAGGCCTTGACAATCTCAAAGTTCCCACCAATCTCAAAGAACTGCAAAGTTTTCTGGGTGTGTATAATTACTCATCCCAATTCATAGAGAACTATGCAGACCTTGCAAAACCACTGACTGAATTCCTAAGGAATGATGTCCCATTTGTCTGGACTGAAACACAACAGCAGGCAATGGGCATTCTCATTGAGAGTATCAAATCAGCCCCATGTCTAGTCTACCCAGACTACAACAAAGAGTTTTACTTGGAAGTGGGCTTCTCAGCTCATTGCACAAGTGCAGGTCTGTACCAAATACACGAAAGAGATAAGCATGTCGTAGCCTACGCCAGCAAGACGATGACAGGCCCCAAGTTAAGATACTCAGACTGTGAGAAAGCTCTACTGACCACCGTGTGGGCAGTAAAACATTTCTCCAGCTACATTGGTGGACAAAAAAATCATTGTTGAAACAACACCATTCAGTGATTTTCCTAAATAGCCAACTTATCAGGGATGGTGCGGTGACAAACTCACGTGTAACAACGTGGCTCATGGCACTTCAAAGTTTTAACCCAGACATCCGCTATGGTCAAAACAAGAAGTTACATTTGGGTACTGACTTGGCAATCTGCCAAAATTGTACATACGATGTACCAGCCACCTGTATTATCTCCAATCATTTAAAGGACAACACCCACCGTGACAGTAACAATTCACCATATTGGACAATTACTGTAATGTAAAAAATACTGTAATATGATGTCTATTTTCATTTTTGCATTTGGGCCAGGCGAGTGTAAAAAAGAAAAAAACAGAGTGCCGGAAGCACCAGGAAACCCTGCCGATGATTGCCGAACTCCGGAATGACGTAAATAAAGGATCCAGTCAGAAGGCACGGAGTGAGTTTGCGATGGAGGCTTATGAGAGTGATACTGATTTCAGTAAAAGTTCCAGTGGCTTTTCTTTGTTTTTTTGCCAAAAGTCAAGTGATCGCTTCCTCCTCCGCTGACTCCATGACTGTAATAGAATATGATGTCTATTTTCATTGGAGAATGGAAATGGCTATAGTCAATACCAGCTGAGAAAAAACCCTCAGTAACTGAGGACCCAAATCACCACTTCTTTGATGACAATATCTGCAAAGATATGACAACATTGTACGTGGATTGATCTTCATTCCACCACGACAAAATCTGCAGGGCAGGTGTTGGAGGGATCCTCCTCCAAGACCAAGAACAGATATAGGAGGAGACTGAGGAGATAGATAGGGAGGAGACTGAGGAGTCTCCAGGCTCGTACCAGCAGACTGAGAGACAGCTCTGTTCATCAGGCAGTCAGAATGCTAAACACTCTGCCTGCTCTGCCTCCCCTCCCATTTGAACTGCCTTAACACAAAAAACTTTCTCACACATTACCACTCAACACAAAGTTTTTAACACTGGACTCTGTGTCATCAAACGGGTTATTCACTAAACTCTCGGTCATGTGTTCATTCAGTTTGCACTACTTCTCATATTTGCACTAATGTTTGTATTACATTACTGCCTATAGTCATACTACTGTTTACATTCACTGTTTACATTTATTAATACTGTTTACATTTATTACTACTGCTTTACATTTATTACTACTGTTTACATTTACACTACTTTTATCTACACTACTGCAGATACATATACAGCATTCTCTGACTAGCCTTATCTAAGGATGCCAAATGTGCCTTATGTGCCTCACTGCATATGCCACTTTGCCTCTATACCAACATCAACTACCTCATACATATACTGTGTACATTAACTTATATGCTGCTGTGCCACTCTTTGCAAATGTCAACGCTAGAAACTTCAGTTTATTTTATAGATTTACGTTTTTATACTTTTCATACTACTATGCAAAAACTCAGGACAGTATTACACTTTTATTATTTCATTTTATGCTTATGTTCATTGGGTGTTTGGTGTTTTAGGGGTGTTTGGTGTTTCAGTGTTGGTGTAAATTTTCATACTTTATACTATTATGAAAAAACTCAGGACAGTGTTACACTTTTTTACTATTTTATGCTTATGTGTATTAAATGTTTTAGTGTTTAGTGTTTAGATGGTTAATGTTGCACCGAGGGACTGAGAGAAACACAATTTCGGTCCTGTGTATGTCCTGTACATATTGCAGTTCTGACAATAAAGTTGATTTTGACTTTGACTTTGATATCTTTCAGCTACAAATTAGGCTCTTAGACTTCTCAGTATGCTGAGATTGCAAGAATCCTAATAGCTCTCCAGATGGTAGTCCAACACTCCATCCAGACGCTAGTCATCTGCACTGACTCTAACTATGCCCGTTTTTGCGTGTCATCTCGCTGTGTGGAAACAGAACGGTTTTCTCACAAGCGACAGAAAAGTGGTCAAAGACAAAGAGCTTTTCATGGCGTGTGATCACTTGGTGACATCACACGATTTACAAATCTACTGGAAGAAAGTTCTAGGACATTCAAGAGTCCCAGGCGATGACAAGTACTACAATGACCTTGCAGATTCCTTAGCCAAGGAAGGAGCCGACGAAGATCCTCTATGGTCCTTCGACCCCTCCTGGTTAATAATAATTTGCCCCATAGCCAGTTGAAGGAACAAACACACCCATGCCCCACTGAACATAGGTGGATCTGCGGTGGAGGTGGTCTCCAGCTACAAATACTTGGGTGTACACTTGAATGATAACCTCAGCTGGAGCAACAACACCACTAGCCTGATCAAGAAAGGTCATCAGAGACTCTACTTCCTCAGACGGCTGAGACGAGCTGGTCTGAGCAGCCCAGTCCTCACCTCCTTCTACAGGTGTGCAGTGGAGAGCATCCTGTGCTCCAGCATCAACGTGTGGCATGGAGGCTGCACAGTTGCAGAGAGGAAAGCTCTACAGAGAGTGGTGAAGGCTGCACAGAAGTCTGTTGGAGTCAGTCTCCCCACCATCACAGACATTTACACCTCCAGATGCAGGAAAAGAGCCACCTGCATCATGAAAGACCTCACTCACCCAGCACACTCACTCTTTGCCCCACTCCCCTCAGGACGGAGGTTGAGGAGCATCAAATGTAGAACCACTAGACTGAGGAACAGCTTCTACCCTGAGGCTGTTAGACTCATGAATAAATAAATAATGAGAATAAACACTGCAAAATATCACATCATGCTGATGCTGATCTGTTTTCTTGTTGCTGTGTTCATCTGTGACCATCTGCTCATACAGACTCATGTTCGTGCTGCTGTTTATAATGATGTTTTTCTACTACATTAGGGCTTAGTGTATTACTAGTTGATGTTTCTCTTAGTTAATTCTAGATGTTATTACTGTTTTTCTCTTGCATTTGTTGTTGGATGTAACTGGGACCCCGTGTACATAATCTCGTTTACATCACATGTACCACATGCGGTGCAAATGACAATAAAGACTCTCTGACTCTGACTCTCTGACTCTTGAAGTAATGGCAGTCACACGTGCACAGGCTGCAGCCAGACCTGCTGACAACACAGTCTCTGTATGTCCCGCACTGACTGACCCAGATATCATCCAACTACAGAAGTTGGATCCTGCTATCAACTCCATGATACTGTACCTGACTGACCCAGACAAAAATACTCCGTCCAAAGACGAACTGGATTCCGATCCAGACCTTAACTCCTCAATCAGCTGAGCAAACAGTTAAAACTGATCAAAGGTATCCTAACTTTTGCTCATGGACCAACGTCCTCACCAGTGCTCGTGGTTCCCCATGACCACAGGGGGGTGATGTTAGTTCATGCCCATGATCTTCCATCCGAAGGACACAAAGGGGATAACGCCACGCTGAAGGCATTGAAACAAATTGCCTATTGGCCTGGAATAAAAAAGGATGTCAAAGACTACGTTCAAGGGTGCCTGGTCTGCAGCCAGTTTCATCCAACCAGACCACTTCACAGAGCACCACTGCAAAGCAGAGGCATTGCATTTCCATGGTCTGACCTCCAGATCGACTGGGTTGGACCACTCACTAAGAGCTCTAGAGGAAACAAGTATTTTATCACGGTAACCTGCACGTTTATCAAATGAGTAGAATGCTTACCAGCTCCTAACGATACAGCACAAACCACTGCTATGTTGTTAATGAATCATGTATTGTCAAGGTTTGGACTCCCCCTAAGGGTGAACTCAGACCAAGGTACACACTTCACAGGTGAAGTGATGAAAGAACTGTGGAAGACACTAGGCATCAAAGCCAACTTCCATATTGGCTACCATCCATAGGCTTCAGCCAAGTTGAGAGAGCAAACATAACTGTGGTGAGTATTTTGAAGAAATAAGTAGCCGCAAACCACAAGGATTGGGACGTGAAACTCCCTCTGGTCCTCGTGACCACAAGGGCCACTCCACATACATCAACTGGCATCTCTCCTTTTGAGATGATGACCAGTCGACAAATGACTCTCCCTGTACATATGTTATACCAACCAGGTGACGCCTCCATGGCGACAGCCTACACCACACAACAATACATGAAAGATTTGGAAAAACACCTTAAAAACACTTTAGCTTTTGCCCAGAAAAATCTGGAAAAAACAGCTGAAGGACGCAAGGCGTACTATGGCCAAAAGGCCTCTCACGATGAATTCCAAGTGGGAGACAGGGTCTGGTATTATACGTTTGCCCCATAACCAGGAAAAGAGAGTCCGGGACCGGAACTCTCGCTCGCACATTAATGCCCAGGTGGACTGGACCTCATATGATAACAGACAAAGTGTCCTCAATTGTCTACGAAATCAAAATCAGCAAAGGCCGTAGAGAGCCAATTGTTAAATGGGTACATCGGAACCAGATCAAACCTTACAAGGCGTTCAATAACCCACAAAAGACGAAGATCTCACAAACTCACAGACTTCATGGGAAAATAAGGTTGTCCAAGCAGAAGATAGTAAATAAACTAAATCAGGTTTAAACTAGGGGTGGGCGATATATCGAATATACTCGATGTATCGCGATATTTTAAATGTACGATGGTTAAAAGGGCTATATCGTGTATATCGAGGATCCTCCTGCTGTCGTGCGGGCTCCCACTCGCCCCCCTCCTTCCTGCAGGCTGCAGGAGCCGCGCGCGAGACTTTCAGCACAACATGTAAACACGGCAGATATGAAGAGCGCTGCACGCTGCTGAGGGGGGAAAACAATGTTCTGAGCTAGTTTGGATTAAATTGTCAGATGAGGGCATAAAAAATGTTTTTGTAGACGATGCTGAAAATAGTCCCGAAGAAAGGTCTGAACTACGAATCTTTTTCACCATTTAAACAGCGGAGTGGAGCATGAACGGCAGAACCAAGTGTTTTTACAGCTGCTGCTTCCTTAAAACAAACCACGGGTCTGAGCTTAGTCATGCGTGCACCGCATAGAGAGGTGGAGACATTAATAAATCAGCATTTTATCATTATCGCTAAAGACACGGTCCTTAGCGGCTAACAAGATGGCTAACGCGTTAGCCGTCTTCTTCCACAGCTGAGACTGACCGTGTCTTTAGCGATACAGCTGATTTAATAATGTCTCCACCTCTCTGTTCACGTTTCTGAGTGGAGGCTGTCGTGTTTTACACAAGGATTCAATGCGACACTTTGTAGAGCAACTTTAGAGAACGTCTTCGTGAATCCGGAAACAACCCCTGACCCTTTCACAATAAAACCGGATACAGTACACAGAGGCTCACATTTACTGCAGTACACCATACCTGTGATAAATCTGTTCTTGTTCAGAGGTTTTGCAGACATTGCCTGAACTTGGCACAGTTTGAAACTTGTGCACATTTTGTGGTTTGTTGTTAAAAATTACTAGCACATGCAAATAGTTGAGAGTTGTTACCTGTGACTGTTCTGGGTCAGTAAATTTTATGGCCACTGTTTACACTTTTGTTTTTGTATTTTAAAGGCCTTAATTGTTTTGATTTAATATTTTTTTAATGTTAAAAGCACAAGAGCACCTTTTTAAGTTTAAATTATGTATTCTTCCTTTTTGCTTGAAGTACTTTTTATTTATGTGTGCAATTGATGGTTAAAATAAAATATTTAAGTTTGTTCAAATTTAGTGTTGACATTTTTTAATCAATTTTGAATCATTTTTTCATTGATTTTGGAGATATCGCGATATATATCGTGTATCGTGATATAGCCAAAAAATATCGTGATATAATATTTTCCTCATATCGCCCAGCCCTAGTTTAAACTATATTAGTTGCTAAAAGAAACCGCTCCAACTAGAACTTAGAAACACTAAGTCTAAAACCCACAACAAAAACTAACCTTAACAACCTTGATGCATGCTCAATAATCCAGGTAGAAAAATCTAAAAAAGCTAAGTCTGGTCCTCTGGACATTCAAAAATACAAAACAAAACAAAGCAAAAAAAATTGTAGATCTACATTTTTTTTTTTTTGCTTTGATTTGTTTTGTTTTTTGGAATGTCCAGAGGACCAGACTTAGCTTTTTTAGATAACCTTAACAACTGTTTAAATCCACAGGATTTAATTTGACATTGGTTATAAAGCTAAGACCTGTTTTTTTGTGTGTGTTACATGTTGGGATCTGACGACCAAAGTGAGTTGAAGCAGTTGAAACGTTGTTTTCTAGTTGCTTAATCACTTTGTAGTTGTTGAAATATTGTTTTTGGTGCTAAACACTCCCAGACAAAAGAGGTTTTGTATTAACACAAGTTAATGACTAAAATGGAATTTAACTATGCCAACAGGCAGTTCATTTGTTAAACCTCACATTTTTTGAAGAGTCAATGTAAATTAAAGGTACTATCTGCGATTTCTGTATGACCAAAACACTTAGAAAAATTTTCAACAAGGAAAAGCATTCTGCTCCCTCCCCCTCAGAGCTCTGAGGGGGGAGCTACAGTCCGTTCTCCGCTGAACTTGAGATCTGCTCCGCCCCCAGCTGCAGTCCCTTGGAGACGCTGCAATATTCTGTGTTTATATGTTACTAAAACCTTCTAAAAAATAAAAAATAAAACCATGGGGCGCAAGTCCTGATCAGGGATGAAGAAGGGGAATTTAATATGTGTGACATACAAAACAGTCCTGCATCGCTTTCCAATCCTTTGAACGAGAACGTGCGCGGCGCTGGGGCTGGGACAGGTGGGGGCGTGGGTTGGGGCGTGAGAAGCTCTGTTGAGGACAACTGGAACGCAGCTCTTTATTGGCTGATTAAAAACTCTGTTTTTATTGGCTGGAAAATGGCGTGTCACCTTTTCTTTTTAGAAATGCTTATTTACCACCTGGAGAAGCAAGGGGACAATATATATATATATATATATTTTTTTTTTTCAGAGATTACCTGGCTAACATCAGTCTGTCAGGAGGTAGTGACAGAGTGAAGAAATATGTTTATAAAATAAGCTACATACTGAAGCTTTAATGCTACTTTAGGTACAGTAATCTACACTGATCTCACAGCTTTCCAAATTTAGCCTACTCGAACAATTCTATTCGAGGGGTTACCTAAATTTTTTAAACAAGTCTTGTCATAGACTCCAAGTTTTAAAAGGGAATACCAAAAAATTTAAGTCGTTCGTCTAAAGGACAAAAGAGAATTAAACCAAACTATATTTTCTTTTTCTATGATAGATCTAACTTTAACTAAGTTATGATTGGAGGAATAGTTTGAAAGATGAGGCCTTCGTTACAGAAGCCCTCTTGACCTTCTATAGGGATATATCCCTATATCTAACTTTTACAGCATGAAAAAAGATCTGTAGCTGATCTAAACCATGATAGCTTGCACACCAGGTGCATATGGGTAAGATTAATGTATAATCCCAATCATAAGCCCACCTAAAACCACATAAATGCATAACACATAGAACCAGACTGGCAACGACTGGAAACCATCCAGCCAGCAGCCTTTGATGTGGGGACCAGCAACTCCAACGTTGGTCTCCAACCTCAATCCAGTGGTCGTCTCCTCTACATCAATCAAGGGATCCTCTATACATGCTGATACAAAAACAATTGTTGCTGATTGCATCAACAACTCTAATCGTTGTGGAATTACTGCTATGGAATTACCGCTGTGGATTATAAAATTTGTTTTCCATGGATTACAGACTCAGTTTACCAAAGGATTATAAATTTTGCCGCAATGGGATTACCAACAAACTGTATGGAATTACCAACAAGCAATATGGGATTATAATTTATTTTTTATTTTTCCACTTGCTGGATTACATCAAGATCAGAGACATTTGGAGGTATCCTTTTGTGTTGGAACTCATCCCCATGGACAGGCGATGACTTCCAAAAAGGGGGACTGTAGTGAGATACCTTTGTCTCTGAAAACTCTTAGTGTACATCTTTTCTTTGAAACCTTCAAGAAAGAGTGGACACTATTTTTATTCCATTAATTTGAATCAAGACACAAACTAAATCACCAATAGACTCTTTTACTTTGTGCTAATTCAATTATAATCAATGCATAACCTTCTGTTATTCGTATGAGCAATGTTATTATTCTTCAATATGTTTAATGGTCATTGTAATTCTTTAATGTTCAAATGGTGTATTATTTAATATGTGGACATATTAATCAAACTTTGTCTAAGTCCAAGGTTATGTCAAATTGTACTTCTCAGTTTTGTTTGGAAGTTAGAAAACAGCTAATCCGTTTAATCATTAACTGGCACCTGTCTAGTTCTGTTTCTGCTCTTCTAAAACAATCTGTTCTCTGCTTCTTCAAAACAATTCTTCCTGACCTTCACTTGACGTCAACTAATCTCCTCCCATTCCCTGATTGAACTGACCAATCGGGAAGGACCGAAAACTCTGACGTCAGATCTCTTTAAAAGTTCTAAACTTCCTGGAACTTTCAGTTCTTCTGGAGAAGTAGGGATGAACCTTTCTTCTAAAAGCTGTGTGGATGCTGGTCATTGAGTCAAATACCTCGTCATCAGCTAAGGACTCATAGCATGCCGGCTATAAGTCCGTCTCGAGCGTAAAGCTCCAACTTTGAATGAATTTTCCTCTCAAGGAATACTTTTATACTTTTACTTTTACTTCTAATACTACTACTAATTCTACTTCTAATACTTTTACTTCTACCCTGAGGCTGTTAGACTCATGAATAAATAAAAATAAAATAAAAAAAATAAACACTGCAAAATATCACATTGTGCTGATGCTGATCTGTTTTCTTGTTGCTGTGTTCATCTGTGTTCATCTGTGACCATCTGCTCATACAAACTCATGTTCGTGCTGCTGTTTATTCCCACTATATTAGGCTTAGTGTATTACTAGTTGATGTTTTTCTTAGTTAATTCTAGATGTTATTACTGTTTTTCTCTTGCATTTGTTGTTGGATGTAACTGGGACCCCGTGTACATAATCTCGTTTTCATCACATGTACCACATGCGGTGCAAATGACAATAAAGACTCTCTGACTCTGACTCTGACTTTATCTTGAAAACCAGCCAGAACCAGTGCCACTACCTCGGTTTGGTTGACGCAGATGTCAGCGAGACGCTGAGAGTGAACATGCTGGAAGCCTGCTAAACGTTAGCTAGATGGACGATCTGTGCACGTTTAAGGCTGGCCCACTTTACCAGAGCTGGGATTGATCAATCTTCGCAAAGGTAAAAAGTTGATGTTCATTAGCGGACCTATAGTCCAGCGGACGCCGGCAGAGTTTGTCGTATCTGGTTGAAAACTCACTACAAGTTAATTCTCCTCCCTTTACTTCCTCCATCTTTCTCCTCCTTAAACTTTTTCCTTATCCATCCTCACCAGAACTTTAAGCTAAAGCCTGTAGATTAAGTTATTTTAAGATCTCATAATTTAATCTGTGTTTCCTTGAAAGATACGTTACGGATGCGCAATTTTCAACAGTTTGATGTGTTAACTTATTGGAAAAGCCTATTAGACCAATCCACTGTATATATGATGTTGATTAATGATTTGTTTAAATAAATGGTTGCATCTCTGATGGATGAAATATAATTACGTCTCATTATCACTCATATCCATTCATCTGATCACACAATTTATTGTGTAATCCTGAAAAGAAGAGAATCTGTGAATCAATAATTACTATTCATTTGAACTTGAACGAGTGTTGAATAAGTAATTAAATTAAGTAGAAGTGTGTCAGGTTAAACTGTCTCATGATTTCTTACAGAAGGATGAGTAGCTCCATTCATTTTCAATGAGAAAAACATGAGAGAAAAAAACTCAATACAAAATTTCAAAAACTAAAAGTTGCACCAATAACAAAAGTCACAGCAGGAATGTCCTGAAAGAGCTGAACATTTTTGATTTATTGTTGAAACAGCACAAAAACTGTGGAACGAGTTACGTGAACAGTACAGAGGAAAATTGGATATCAAGTGCTTGTAAAGTATGTTCATAACAATACGTTATGTAATACAATGTAAGAAGTGTAAAAAGGATCCCTCACACAGTCACTTCCACTCATTAGAGGTAAAAGTTTACGAGGCTGGGATCAAGAAAGTTCATGCTCAATCATCCAGGTACTAAATCCAATAATTCTCGGGTCATCTGGACAGTTTCTCCGGATGGAGGGTGAAACGTTTCTATAAAAAAAAAGAAACTGTCCAGATGACCCAACTGAGAATTATTGGAGGCTGGGATCAGTTAGTCTAACACCACTAAAATTTGTTTTATTTACCTGTTTTCATTGCTAAAATGATCCCATTTAGATCCTCAACCTTAATGCTCCCCATCCTCCTCCCCTCAGGCAGGAGGTTGAGGAGCATTAAGTTTAGAACCACTAGACTAAGGAACAGCTTCTACGCTGAGGCTGTTAGACTCAAGAATCTCTAATCAGAATTATCTATGAAGAAATCACTGTAATGCCACTCGATTGTTCATATGTGCTTCTGACTATTCATGTTGCTGATCTCTTGCTGCTGATTTCTTCATGCTGCTGTGTTCATTCGTACTCACACAGACTCATGTTCATTCTGCTGTAGTTCAGCATATTGTTTTTGTACTAGTGTTTAGTGTATTCTTAGTTTAGTGTATTTCCTAGTTCCTATTTTAGATCTTATTACTGTTTTTCTTTACAATTTATATTTTTGTTGGATGTAACTGGGACCCTGTATACACAATGTCATTCCACTACATGTGGTACATGTGGTGGAATGATAAATAAAGAAACCTCGACCTTAACTTTGACCTTAATCCTAAACTACAAAAGAGAAACAAATCCAAGCACTCACCTTGGTGTGTTTTCTGTGAGAATGGATGTCTTTTGTCTTCTGATCTATTTCAGCCTGACTCTTTTCTCCACCCCTTCCAATGCGACACTTTCAGTTTCAGTTTATCTTAAATATGTGCCCTGTGTTCATCCTGACACCACCCAAAAATAGGGCCAAAAGAAACTCAGAAACAGGACGAACTGATGAGGAAACCACTTTTCTGCTCACATGTTGTATGGAAAAAAGACTTGGAGATAAATGGAATGATAAATGGACTGTATTTATATAGTGCTTTTCTGTCTTATCAAGACACTCAAAGTGCTTTACACTACAATCTGTGTCCTCGTTTATCCATTCATGCAGCACTCCACTATATCTCTACAAAGCTAATTGAACAAATCATTCTAAAGTGTGGAAGTGGTGGCGCAGAGGTTAAAGACCGTGTAAAGTGAATTTCAATATTTTCTTCAATAAACATTATAAATGTCATAATTGTAATCTTGTAAATGAGTAAAAAGTCTCAAAATTGTAGCTCAATTAATTTTGGAGTTATAGATCAAACTTTGTTTAGGATTTTTTAGGCGTGGTTTAAATGTGACCGCGTTTCGTCACGCGGTCTAAAGCCCCACCCCCTGCAGCTCCAGCCATATAAATTTGTTCTTCGCATCGGTGGAGCCATTCACTCGCGAATCGCAGATAGCATCAGATAGCAATAGCATAGATATTTTGTTCATTGTTAGCAAGCTAATCAATTATGCCTCGTTCCTGCATCTTCCCTGGATGTCGCAATGGTCAGGGACTTTATTTAAGCCACGGTTCATAGTGTCAGCCCCGGATCTGAGCCGCGCAGACCCACTTCTGAATGCAAGATGCGCTATCCGCACTCAGAATACAGATGACATCAGTGTGCGACCGCAATCAACAGGCAGATTTATATTAAAAATGACATGAAACGACTGTATAAGCTAGTTTCGCCTTTTCCCCCCTCTCTCTCTGTAGTAGCGGCGCTGTGCGTGTGTACGTGTGAGTTTGATTAGGTTCTATTTGGGATCTTGAACACGTTTGTGTGTGTGTGTGTGTGTGTGTGTTAGTTTCACTTTTTCCCCCTCTCTCTCTCTCGCAGCGACTCTGTGTGGGGTCTTCAAAACGTCAGGTGTGTGTGTGTGTGTGCTGCGCGTGGGCTGGAGTCAGACATCAGCTGTACATTTATTATGAGGAAATATTTAAAAAGACACGACAACTTGTAAACATCTGACGTCTGTCCCACAATAAATATGTCGCGGTCGAGTCCAGCTGTGCTCCACGCCTCTTTTGAAGCCGCGTTGCGGCTTCTTTTCTGAACACGTTTATTTGAGCTGGACCAACCCGCATTCAACTGTGGTCTTATGAAGGACCCGATGGGTATTAAAGCCGGACTGGTCTGTGCGGGAACTGCGCAGGTCTGACTTATGAAAGGGGCAAGCGTGGACTCTGTGGACTCAGAACTCCTATTAGGCTGCCAGCCTTCGCGAACATCTTCAGGGGGCAGGACACGGGGGCAGTACTGCGCTGGAACCACGCCCACTGTGACGGTTCGGTGAGAGGTTGGAGAAGTTAGCAGCGACCGTTAGTCACTCTCAAAGCAGCAGGACGCACGTTGAATTATTCCACACTTCCAATTTATTAAACTTCGTCCATGTAACGCCAGTTCTCCACAGTACTAAACATTATATTGTCATACATGAGCAAATAATATTAGTTTACCGCTCTGCCCCTCATCGTCACTTGTATACTGTATCCTTAACTACGTGGAATAATAATTCTACTTTTTGTACAAGTGTACAACAACGGAAAACAAAGGGAGTAGGCGCCCCCTTGTGGTGATACCTACTCATCTCTGGGACCCAACCAATATAATGACTGTTACATATGCCCCCCTGGTAAACAAAGGCTGTCCTCAGCCGCACACGACTACAGACAGTAGTACAGAAATATAACGAAGCAATACATAGCCGTAAAACTGCAGTTACACATGGGGCAAGGATCATATCACACCTGTATACATATCTGTGGATAACCGTAACACAGTCAGCTTAGGTTCCAAAATACCAACATAAAATCTGTGTGGAACTCTTCTTTGTTTTATAAACACAATCCCCCTGAAAGAACAGTTAAGGAACTAATTTTTCTATGTAACAATGGGTGACAAATTACTGTCATCCCGAATCATCAGAATTTTTTTTTTTTTTGATTGTTAGGTAACTACAGGAAATTTCAACACAACACATTTAACTGAAATTTACATGCATCCCTTAACCTGAACAAATATAACCTTACACCTTGTTAAGCCTGTCAGTATGGTAGATATTTGTCCATTTATGGTCTGACCAACCAGTCGTTATCCTGGGATGGCGCCGGGCTCTCAGATTGTAACGTCCAGCGCAATCTGAATCTTGGTCAAACTCAGTCTCATCCACATTGGTGTCATCGACCCCATGAGGCGTCTGTGAGTGGTGAATGTCATTCGGCACATCACTTGGAGGGAGGTCAGGGACGGCTTCAGTTAGAGGGGAATCATCCTCAAAGTCATCGTACGTGTGATCTGCCTGTGCAGCCGCACCGGCAGTCTTTTTGGAGCCGGCAGAGTCCCAAGTGTGGAACGGCTGCATGTTCACAACATGGAAAACTCCAGCATCAGCTCCTGTTTCAACATCAATTAGTCTGTAGTTCACATCGCTAAGTTTCTGACTGACACAGAAGGGGCCTTTGAACAGCGGTGCCAGTTTAGCTGTAAAATTAGCCAAAGCATCTGACCTTGGGTGAGACTTCACTCGAACCAGATCACCAATCTCAAAGGCAGAATGGCGGCGTCTCAAGTCGTAGTAGTGTTTCTGTCTTTTGTGGCTGAGATCCAACGTAGCCCTGGCGTGGTGATGAGCATCCCTGAGGGTGGCTCTAAGAGTCTCTGGATACTGCACGTCTGGGTCATCCAGTCCATCACAGCTTGGTTGAGTGATTAGGTCGAGAGGCGTGTCCAGCTCACGACCATACAACATCATGGATGGGCTAAGACCTGTGCTGTCATGCGGAGCTGTGCGAAGTGCAAAACAGATTTGTGGTAAAAACTTGTCCCATGCGGTGTGTTTGTCACTCACATAGGCGCGGATAGCTGTTTTAAGTGTTTTGTTTACACGCTCTGTTGCATTTGTTTGCGGGTGATAAGCTGTAGTGAGCCTATGTGTTGAGCCTAGAGCTGACACAGTGTGTTCAAACAACTCACTAACAAAGGGAGAACCTCTGTCTGAAATGAGATAGGTGGGGCTACCATGTCTAGCAAATATTTCACTTAAGAACTTGCTAGCTGCAACCTGGGCTGTGGCCTCTCTAACTGCACACACCTCAATCCACTTCGAGAAATAGTCCACAAAGACCAGCAAATAAGCATTCCCTGATTGAGTACGGGGCAAGGGACCCACAAAGTCCACTCCTGTGTATTCCCAGGTTTTTTTGGGCACAATAGGGACCATGAGACCAGCTTGTTTCTGTTGACTTGGTTTTGTGAGTTGGCAGACCGAGCAAGAGGTGACATAACGTTTGACATCACCTGCCATGCCAGGCCAAAAGAACCTGTGTCGTAGTCTCATCCGGGTTTTGGAAACACCAAGATGGCCAGCAGTGGGGTGGTCATGGTAATAGCTCAGCAGGGTTCCACGAAGAGATGCTGGGGCAAAAAGTTTGAGTTCCTTTAATGGGTGCAAACTGCACATAGTCTTTTGGTCCCTGTAATACAGCAAACTGTCATAGACAGTGTATTGTTCTTGGGATTTATTGTCCATCAGAACTGATGAGTCTGATTCGATGTCTCTAAGGAGCTGACCCGTCACAGGGTCGTCCAGTTGTAGCTGCCTCATGTGCGAACGATCCGATAATAACACTGGGGGCAGTGAACGGAGGTCCAAACTGCCTATAACAGCGTGTTCTGGAAGGATATCAATGGGCGTGTCACTTTGGTTTGGCAGGGGATTCCTGGAAAGAGCATCAGGAACTGCATTGTGTTGTCCCGGCTTGTGAACAATTGAAAAGTCAAAGTCTTGTAGTCTCAAAGACCATCTAGCCAGCCGGCCAGAAGGGTTTGGACGGGACATGAGCCACCTAAGGCTGTTGTGGTCTGTGAAAACAGTCACGTGAAGGCCCTCAACATATGGTCTGAAGTGTTCCAGAGCCCAAATGATGGCCAAACATTCTTTTTCAGGGGTTGAGTATGGTTTCTCAGCCTTGTGTAGAGAACGACTTGCATACGACACTACAATGTCTCGGCCCTCTTCATCTTTTTGCATCAAAGCAGCGCCCAATCCTAGGTCACAGGCATCAACATGAACATAGAAGGGTCTAGCAAAGTCTGGAAATCTTAACACGGGGGCTGACGTGATTCGGTCTTTTAAAACATTCATGGCTTGCTGACAGTTGCCATCCCAGTGAAAAACAGTGTCCTTCTGTGTGAGCTTATGGAGTGGGTCAGCATGCCGTGCATAATCTTGGACAAAGCGCCGATAATAGCCAGTGAGTCCAAGGAACTGTCTGACCTGTTTTACTGTAGATGGTGACTGAAAATCAATGACAGCTTTGATTTTATCATGGTCAGGTTTTATGCCTGCAGGTGTGATGCGATAACCCAAAAATATGAACTCACTCAGACAGAACTGACATTTTTTCAGTTTTAGCGTGAGGCCAGCTGCCTCAAGTCTGTTCAGGACCTCCTCCAAATCTTTTAAGTGCTGCTCGAATGTGGGAGATGTCACCACAATGTCATCTAGGTACACAGCGCATGTTTTGTAGATCAGGCCCGCCAACACAGAGTTCATGAGCCTTTGAAATGTTGCTGGCGCATTGCATAACCCAAACGGCAGCACACGGAACTGGTAGAGGCCACAGTGAGACACAAAAGCTGTTTTTGGTCGGGATTCCTCTGCAACAGCAACTTGCCAATATCCTCGAGCCAAATCCAGGGTTGAGATGTACTTTCCTCTTGCCAGAAAGTCGAGGGATTCATCAATTCGTGGTAATGGATAGGAGTCCTTTTGTGTGACTTGGTTTAAACCTCTATAATCCACGCAGAATCTTGGATCAGAACCAGGTCTATTCACAATCACCACTGGAGCCGCCCATGGACTGGTAGAGGGTTCAATTATGTTGTCCTCCAGCATTTGTTGCACTTGATCCTCAATTAAACGTTTTTTTGTTGGCGATGAGCGATAAGGGGGAAGATTTATGGGCTTGGCGGTTCCGGTATCGATTACATGTTCCGCCCTTGTAGTGTGTCCAAGATGTCCATCAAAGGTGGAGCTGTGGTGGGAAAGAAGATCATACAGATCTGATTTTTGTGTTTCCTCCAGGCTCGCCTCAGCCACTTTTGACTCCATAGTGTCTGACAAAATGTTCAGTGACATAACAGTCTGTTCAGCAGGAAAAAGGTCAAGACTGTGGTCCTCATTTTCATCCAAGGCAGGACAGGGACTGTCATCAATAAAAACTGTCCTTGTCGGTATATGGATGGTTACTGAGGCTCTCATCATAAAGTCCATCCCTAATATGAAAGGGGAAGACAGGTTTTGGATGATGGCGAAGCGTTGATAAAAGCGCTTGTTCATAAAGCCAATACTTAGTTGGCTAAGTATTGGCTTTATGAACAAGCGCTTTTATCAACGCACACCATCTGGAAGGCAAGGAGCGTTGTCCGCTAGGCTCACTGGCGGACCCTGCCACTGACGTATTTTTTGTGGACCAATCCTATTAACTTCAATGAGATCTGCACGCACAGCCGAAAGTGAAGCGCCTGTGTCCAGAGTCGCCTCGATGCAGGTTCCATTAAAGTTCAGCTTAGTCTTAAATGGGGTGTTCCAGGTGGCAGTAGAATCATTGTCCTCCACATGACCAAGAATGTGGAATTCACTTGTGGAAAGGTGAGGCTCAGTTAACGTCTGGAGGGAGGATTGCCTCGACGAAATATCCTCCCCCCCCTGAAGTTTCCCGATGGCCTTTGGGGTGCTGCATCTACAGATGGACTGAAGCTTCTATTGTCTGTTTCGGCTTCAGGTGTGTCCAAAGTAGTGGGAGTAAGCTCATTATGGAACCGGGCTGACACATGTTGTTGAACATGGCCCTGGTTACAAGCAGGACATGTTTTTGTTGTATATCCAGGATTTGAGCACTTATAACAGTGTGGCTCAGCTCTCTGCTGCTTCCAGTGTCTCTTTTGAAGGTTCTGTTGGCTATCAGGTCCCAGCACAGCATGTAATTCATGAGCCCTGAGCAGCAACTCCATCACAGAAGACACAGGTGAGCCATACAGCGCCACCCTGTATTTTTCAAGTGAATGTTTACATATTAGTTGAATACGCTCTTTTTCGGGTGGTGGGCAACTTAGTTTGTTAAACTCACTCAACATATGAGCTACAAATGTTGGGAGTGGTTCATCAACTGACTGAACCCGGTCTAGTATGCCTCTGAGAATTCTTTCTTGGTTGTCAGTGGGCAGAAAGACTGTTCTGAAAAGTTGGCAGAAGCGCCCCCATGAGTTAATGTGGGAACTAAGGGCGTTAAACCACTTACGAGGCTCTTTTGTTAGAAAATGAGGCAACTCATTCAGAATCTGGACATCTGTTAAATTCAGAGTGGACTTGTATGCTGACACAGCCTGTAACCAGTCCTCTGCCTGCACTTCCCCATCCCCAGCAAATACTGGTGGTTCCAGCTTGGCGTGATGTAGTGCAGCAGCGATCACTCTTGTGGTGTTGGTTAGCTCAGCTGAATGAGTCTGTAGGAAAGAGCTATGCAGGTCCCTCTGAGTTCCAGGATAAGGGCATGGTTTATCCACATTCACAGGAGGCACATATGGTGTTGAGGTGGCTATAGGAGGTGCAGGAGGCTGTTGTGTAGAAAGTCCACCAGACCCAGAGGAATTAACCCCATCTAGATGATCCAGCAATTTCTGTTGTAGGGACAATGTAGTTTGAAGGACATCCCTCAGCTGCTGGACGTCATCTTTTAATTCTAGAACCTGTTGATGGAGGTCTGGAGTTCTCTGATGTGGTGGTACAGATTGAAGAAAGTCAGTATCCGTTTCAGAGTCAAAAACAGAAAAATCTGGTTTAAATGCCATTTTGTTTCTTCAACCTCTATGGTAATGTCCAAAGCAAATGGAATTTTCACAGCAGAAAACCTCAGGATTGTGAACAATTTTTTTTTTATTAAAAAAAATATATATATTTTTTTAATCTTCAGGTTGTTTTGCTTTTAAGTTTATATTGGCAGTAGGGTTCGTAGGCGAGTAAATGTCCAAATATAAAATCTTCTTAAGCAGAGAATCAACCCAGTTCACAGAGTTCAGAGTTCACAGAGTTCAGAGTTCACAGAGTTCACAGAGGTGTGTTGCTCTCCGCTGTCACGGTGTTGGTGCAGGCTCAGTCTGTCCGTATCCTTCCGCAGCTCAACAAGTTGAAGCCCACAAAATAGTCCGCATGACTTATGATTTCCACTGGAAAATAATCCATAAAACTCACCAGGCTTTCAGCAATCGTGAGTTAATTTAGTTAATATGCGGTGGTCTTGTCCTCTTCAGCAGACCAGCAGATGCGCAGCTTTCAGGAATTAAATCCAAACGGGACAGTTCATCACGACGTTCAGCGAGGTGCGGGCAATGAATGGCTCCAGCAAACTTTCAACACTGATCACGACGTACTCTGCTCAGAAACTGTATCCACAAAAACAAAGGTGGGCACCGCTAATTAAAAAATTAGTTCCACAATTTCTAAAACGCTTATTAATTTTTTTAGGTCCACAATTTCAAATGCACAAAGGCCTTATCAAAATTAGGGGAAGCTAATCTAATCCGCTATTTATATTCAACAATTTGTAGCCGGCAGCGTTATGCAATATCTGCACCACACTGCCAACTACAGGCGTATAAACTAATATACACCTCACCTTACCCTACCTTTTAACAGCGATTCGCTCCGGGTGTCATCTATTAAAATACAACTTTCACTCAGGGTCCAAAATTTTAAAAGTTGTTTAATGTGTGGAATGCTTTTCGACTGCTTCTTTGTCCTTTTTTTGTTTGTTTATTGTAGATTTTTCATTAAAAATGCATCGATAAACTTATTTTTAACTGTTTTCTGGAAAACTGAAGTGCCCTGCAATGCATTATGGGTATACAGATGACGAAAGCAATGCAAGGAGGAACCAAAACTTCACATACTGTGTTGCTCCATTTGACCACTAGATGTCTGTCTTTATCAGCATAAGATAAGAGCTTTAAATAATTTATCTTCATTCATTCAACCAACCTGAACCATGTCCACTACATGAAAGTAACCCAAATACATAAAACTAACAACTCGCCGTCGAATGGTCGACACAAAACGCACAATAAAATCCTCCGGCCACGTTAATTTGGCTTGAAACAGCTGGGTTTTCTAAGGATTTCCATTAGTAACCCACAACCAACCGGCAGACACAGTTAGCGTCTATAGGTACTCAACAGATTTAATGAAAAGTAATAAAAATACATGAAAATAACGACTCACCGTCGCGTGGTATACACAGAACACAAAATAGAATCCTCCGGCCGCGTTAATTTGGCTTGAAACAGCTGGGTTTTCTAAGGATTTGTCCAAGTACCCAGCACAAACAGCTAGCCACGGAATTAGCCTCTGAGTTCACCTCTAACCCGGAAGCTGTCGAGATGGAATAGTCCATTTTTAGTAGGGGGATAATGAAATCAACCGTTTTTTAAATTGCTTATTTAATGATTGTTTTCATCGTAACTATAATTATTTTTATGTTAAATGTAGATTAACAAGCAGGATCAATGTTAGGAATTAGGTGACTGGCCGGGGCGCGGCGGGGCCGGGGCCTCATGCTGATGGGATCCCCAGGCATTTACCTACATGGTAGATCCCCCCCTCTGCTCCCTCCCCCCTCCAACCCTCCCTCCCCCCTCCAACCCTTCCTCCTCTCTGCTGTTTACGGTGGGGAAAAAGGTAAAACAAGCAGCATTATGAGCTTGTAAATAAGTTTATTGGTTTTTACTGATAGATAATTAGTTATTAGCGGTACTGCATTTTAAATAAAAATAGCAGAAATCCGCTTATGAATTATAAAAGTTAGTCAATTCACAAAAACGCTGACAAAAAGTTTAGGTCCACTGTAAGCGGAATAGCGATTTAGCGCTCCCTAGCGTTCATTCGCCCACCTTTGCACAAAAACTTGAAAATAATCACCTCCAGTCCAAAGCTGAATCGGTATCCAGGAGGGAAGGTCCAAAATTTGTTCGGGCGCCATTTGCGACGGTTCGGTGAGAGGTTGGAGAAGTTAGCAGCGACTGTTAGTCACTCTCAAAGCAGCAGGACGCACGTTGAATTATTCCACACTTCCAATTTATTAAACTTCGTCCATGTAACGCCAGTTCTCCACAGTACTAAACATTATATTGTCATACATGAGCAAATAATATTAGTTTACCGCTCTGCCCCTCATCGTCACTTGTATACTGTATCCTTAACTACGTGGAATAATAATTCTACTTTTTGTACAAGTGTACAACAACGGAAAACAAAGGGAGTAGGCGCCCCCTTGTGGTGATACCTACTCATCTCTGGGACCCAACCAATATAATGACTGTTACACCACGCGCTGACACGCCCCCAGCGTTTCAGACCAAGGCACAATTATGTTTTTTCATTATTTTTGTGACTTAATTTTATAAGGAAAACAATGTTTTTAATCAGTCAGATTACAGATAACACATATTTATGCCGTGTGACAAACTCAAAACACACATTTAATTTCACTTTACACGGTCTTTAAGAAGGTAAGCTTTGTGATCGGAAAATGTAGGTGGGATAAGTGAAGCGGTCACACCTGTCTCCACCCTCATCTGCCCCACTCTGGGCCCTTAAGCAAGGCCCTTAATCCACACCATCTGTTCTCCCGGGAACCCTAGATATCAGCTCTCAGCTCCACACAGAGGGCTGTGGTAGCTCGGTGGTCTGTGTTTGTGTCAGGAAGGGCATCCGGCGTAAAAAAAAATACAATTGCCAAGTCTTCATGTGACTAGTTCGCTGTGGCGACCCCTGACGAAGGGAGAAGCCGAAAGAAGAGAGAGAAAAAAATTCTAAAGTTGAGGTGTCTTCTGTTTCTCTTTGCTCTTTGTTGATGTGATATACAGAGAGATAATAAAATAATCCAAGTAAACAGTATAAAATCCAGTAAAACTTAAAAACCATGAGCCTTCAGAGTAGAGTAACATGTTATGATGAGGGCAACAAAAATGTTTTTGCTCCATGGAAACAAACAAATCGGGTTCTTATTGGTAAAAAAAACAACTAAAAATGATCACATGAGGAAAGACAAAGTCAGCAAGCATTGATTCAAAAGCTAATTGGTACATTTTGACTGTTTAATAAAATATGACTGCATGCTGTTTTATTAGATAATAGTTAACAGGTTTATGAATTGTTCCTCATGTAGCGTAAAAAAAAGGCATGTTGCCCTGAAAAGTTCACATTTTTAAAAGTTCTCTGTTTTCCTGATGTCTTTTACATCTTAGAGTTCATTTGTTGTAGATTTTGGGCCCAAATTTTCAGTTTTAAACAATCTACCAACACAAGCACCATAATTTCTGCTGTATGTGTCATACCGCCGTATAAGTCGCATCAGTGTGTAAAAAGTGGAAAAATTCATAAATATGTCACTTCTCTGTATATGTGACATCTATTACGCATCACAGCTGATGCTTTGCGTTTGTTAAACATCCCCGTTGACAACCTGGAAATGTGGGCCGGTGTTGTGCCAAAAATTGATGGGCTGCCAAATGGCGGCTGCAGGAGCATGCATGGGGAGACTTTAACAAGATAATTTATCAAGACTTAAGCCCCCCGTTTAGCTCTGCGTACGTCCATATGCAGAGGTACGCACGTACTATGCAGAGGTACAAGCGTATCCCCGCAGGGCATGTACGCGCAAAGCTCAAAATTTACAACCGCGTACGCAAACGTGGTGTCTCACAATAAACTGCTCGGCGCCTGACTGTTTTGTATGTGACACAAATGTATTAAATTCCTCTTCTTCATCCTTGATATGGCCTTTTCTTTTGTTTTTTGCCAAAAGGCAAGTGATCGCTTCCTCCTCCGTTGACTCCATGACTGAAATTATGAGAAATGAACGAACTTGTCACGAGCAAATTAAACTCAGGTCCAACGTGGCTGCATGAGTGTCTGGAGATTTCCTGGTGTGCTGGTCTGATGTGTAGGCTGCAGGACCAGTGCTCCCTGTTTTTATTTTATTTTTTAGAACTTTTTTATTATCATATAAACACAGAACACCGCTGCGGCTGGAGCTGCCAGCTCTCGCCATTTTTTCTTCCCGACCTGTCAATCAATGCAATTGGTGTGTCAGCAAATGACCAGTCAGCGACCTCAATTTGTCCCGATGCTGCGCTGCAGCTGCTCAATGACGTCAAGAACTTGGTGCAAAAACGCAAGAATGTACGCAAGAACGTACGCTGGGGTGTGGGGCTAAACTCTTTGTGTACAGTACGCGCGTGCGGACATGCGTATGGACGTACGCAGACTTATACAGGGGGCTTTACACTTAAAAACAATTATTTATTTGCTCAAAATTATAGTAAAGTTGTGTCTCAGTCTAACTTGTGCTTAATAAATGCACTTTGATGGTCAAATCAGCTGCATTTCAAAAGCCGATTTGCGTAAGCGAACATGCACAGAGGGACAAGCCAGTAGCCACTGTTTATTTATTCAAAATTTAACAAGATAAACACCTAAAAACAATTGTTTGTTTGCTTGAAATTATAGTAAAGGTGTGTCTCAGTCTAATTTTTGCTTAATAAATGCACTTTGATGGTCAAATCAACTGCATTTCAAAAGCCAATTTACTTACGTAAGTGAACACTCGCAGAGGGACGAGCCACTGTTCATTTATCCAAAATTTAACAAGATAAACACCTAAAAATAATTATTTGTTTGCTCGAGTAAAGGTGTGCCTCAGTGTAACGTTTGCTTGATAAAAATACTTTAACAGTCAAATCCGCTGTATTTCAAAAGTTTTCGTTGCCTTGGTGCTCCAGGAGTATGCAGAGGGAGGAAAAAGGAGGAGGAACTCTGATTGTTTCTTCAAAATTTAACAAGAAAAACACGTAAAATAATTATTTGTTTGCTCGAAATTATAGTAAAGTTGTGTCTCAGTGTAACTTTTACTTAATAAATACACTTTAATGGTCAAAAGCTGCATTTTGCCGGGGCGGTGCAGCTGGTTTGACGGTTCCAAGCAGCGAGCAGAACGAAGGTGGGGGCACTCAGGCAAGCCGACTGTGTCATTAATAGCTGGTGAAGATTCTCAGTCATCCAGGACATAATAAAGTCAAAAAAGTTCAAGATAAAAACAATAAAGTACAAAGTATAAAGTATAATAAATAAAGTCCAGTTGTTTTTGTCTTGAACATTTTTGAATTTGTCATTATAGCCACATTTACCTATTACACGAGACAACGGCATGCCTTACTGCTACTACTGTTCTGCTTCCATCTAGTGGCTGAAAGTGGTACTGTTCAAATTTTTTCAGTCAGAATGAATGAAAACGATCATATCTCAGCCAAAAAATGGTTTATAAATATTTGAAAAAAATCCATAAGTATGTCGCTTCAGCCTATAAGTCACAAGGCATGTAAATTATGAAAGAAAAAAACAAAACAAAAAACAGGACTTATAGGGTAAACAAATATGGTATCACTGTGGAGTTGTCAAGCAGTCAATAAAAAGTGTATTTCAGAATAGACCCACTCAGCCCAGCATGTGTTCAAAAGCTCCACTTTACACATTGGTAAAGATTTGGATCAAATGTTTGAGTTCATAAATGTTGAGTTTGTTAAAATACAATATTGGTTTAAATTAAATAAGTTATCGTTGAACTTGGATAAAACCAATTATATGATATAGTAAAAAAAAAGACAAGTGTTGATGTTCCTTTTAAGATTGATGATGTTGAGATGTGCAGGGTAAAGGAGGTGAAGTTTTTGGGTGTAATTATCGATGATAGGTTGTCATGGAAACAACACATACATTTTGTAAAAACTAAATTATCTAGGTCCATTGCAGTGCTATATAGAGTAAGAGAATTACTAAACGATAAAGCACTATATTTGTTATATATTACAATTATAGTCCCGCATTTAATTTACTGTAGGCCTTTAGATGTTTGGGGTACAGCGTGTAAGACTATAACTAAGCCTATTTTTATTTTTACAGAAAAGAGCTATAAGAATTATTACAAGAAAACCTTACTGCCATCCATCAAATGTTTTGTTTTGCAAATTGAAGTTGCTGAAGTTTTATGATTTGGTTGACTATAATATTCTTTTAGTTTTGTGCAAAGCTCAGAACCTTACATTACCCTCAAATATCCAAATGCTTTTTATAAAAAGGAAAAGTACCTACAATCTTAAAGGAACAGATATTTTTGTTATACCACAATATAGAACTAGCTTAAGGAGTAGGTTTTCTTTTTTCTTTTTTTCTTTTTTAGGAGTAGGTCTTCTTTAATTAAGGGAATAGGTCTGTGGAATGGTTTGAAAAATGATACTAAAGCTGCAAAGTCAATGTTTATGTTAAAGAAAAAGATAAAAACTAGATTTCTGAATAAATATTCATAAATGGTAAATGGAGCTTATTTATATAGCGCTTTCCAGCCCCCTGTGAGGAGCCCCAAAGTGCTTTACAATACCAGCCATCCACCCATTCATTCAGACATTCATACACCGGTAGTGGTAGCCTGCCTTGCAAGGCGCCATCCAGACCTACCGGGAGCAATTTGGGGTTAAGTGTCTTGCCCAGGGACACAACGACGCATGGTGGGTGGATGCGGGATTCGAACCTCCAACCTTCCGATCGGGGGTCGACTGCCATTACCACTGTGCCACGGCCGCCCCATAAGTTGGTTTGTATCCTTATTACTATATATGGTTTAGTGTGATGACTTATTTATCATGTTATATTTTTTTTACATGTGATTGTTGTTTGAATTGAGTGTTTGAAATAATATTGTTTAAGAAGGGGCAGATATAAGATTTTTTTCTTCTTCTTCTGCTTCCTTTCATTTCATGTATTGTTTTGTTTCTCGTTGTTTTGTGAATAGTTTTCTTGTGTTTTCTAAAAAAAAAAAATGATTTAAATAAACAAATAAATAAATAAATAAGTTACCATGGCAACAGATTATGTTCCATCTAAACTAAGGACATCAAACCTGGAAACTGAA
>JBBPBX010011851.1:9729-55132 GCA_038048925.1 Garcialebias charrua
CAGATGGTCACAGATGAACGCAGCAACAAGAAACAGATCAGTCATCAGCATGATGTGACATTTTGCAGTGTTTATTCTTATTATTTATTTATTCATGAGTCTGACAGCCTCAGGGTAGAAGCTGTTCCTCAGTCTAGTGGTTCTACATTTGATGCTCCTCAACCTCCGTCCCGAGGGGAGTGGTGCAAAGAGTGAGTGTGCTGGGTGAGTGAGGTCTTTCATGATGCAGGTGGCTCTTTTTCTGCATCTGGAGGTGTAAATGTCTGTGATGGTGGGGAGACTGACTCCCACAGACTTCTGTGCAGCCTTCACCACTCTCTGCAGAGCTTTTCTCTCTGCAACTGTGCAGCCTCCATGCCACACGTTGATGCTGGAGCACAGGACGCTCTCCACTGCACACCTGTAGAACGAGGTGAGGACTGGGCTTCTCAGACCGGCTCGTCTCAGCCGTCTGAGGAAGTAGAGTCTCTGATGACCTTTCTTGATCAGGCTGGTGGTGTTATTGCTCCAGCTGAGGTTATCATTCAAGTGTACACCCAGGTATTTGTAGCTGGAGACCACCTCCACCGCAGATCCACCTATATACAGTGGGGTGTGGGTGTGTTTGTTCCTTCTGAAGTCCACAATCATCTCCTTCGTCTTCTTCACATTCATGTGAAGGTTGTTCTCTTTGCACCAGCTCTCCAGATGTTCCACCTCCTGTCTGTAGCTGGATTCATCATTATCTGTGATGCATCCCACCACAGCTGTATCATCTGCAAACTTAACAATATGACAGCCTGGATGTGTGGCTATACAATCATATGTGAGCAGAGTGAACAGAAGAGGGCTCAGCACACATCCCTGAGGAGAGCCAGTGCTGAGGGTGATGGTGGAGGAGGAGAAGTTGTGGATCTTCACGGACTGTGGTCTGTCTGTTAAGAAGTCTAAGACCCAGTTACAAATAGAGGGGCTTAGTCCAAGTGTGGATAGTTTGTCTATCAGAGTTTGGGGGATCATGGTGTTGAAGGCAGATGTGAAGTCCACAAAGAGCAGACGCACGTATGAGTCCTTCTGATCCTTGTGCATCACATGTCTGAAAAGAGCATGTCTTATTTTTGTCTTTAACTCTGGATGTAAAAACTGTACTTGAACTAGTGCTTTGTGTGTGCGTGTGTGTGTGTGTGTGTGTGGCCTCCAATCAGCTTATGTTGCAGTGACTAATGAGCAGGGAGTCTTACGGTTAGCATCCAGTGCTCAGATGGGATTTAGGACACTGATACAAGCCCAGACATGCAAAGCCAGCTGGCAAACGCCCCACACAACAAAGATACACTGAAATAGTACATTAAGTTACACATACATAAATACAAAACTGTATTATGCAATTATTTGAATTACATTTTTAACCACATATTTGAAACTCAGAGTCAGAGATTCTTTGTCATTCGCACCACATGTGGTACATGTGATGGAACAAAGTTATGTACACAGAGTCCCAGTTAAATCCAACAATAAAATGTAAAAGAAAAACAGTAATAAGGTCTAAGATAGGAACTAAGAAAAACATCAACTAAAAATACACTAAGCACTAATGGCATAAAAATAATACACCGAACAGCAGCACGAACATGAGTCTGTATGAGCAGATGAGCACAATGAACACAGCAACATGAAACAGATCAGCAGCAACATGAAACAGATCAGCAGCAACATGAAACAGATCAGCAGCAACATGAAACAGATCAGCAGCAACATGAAACAGATCAGCAGCAACATGAAACAGATCAGCAGCAACATGAAACAGATCAGCAGCAACATGAAACAGATCAGCAGCAACATGAAACAGATCAGCAGCAACATGAAACAGATCAGCAGCAACATGAAACAGATCAGCAGCAACATGATGTGATATTTCACAGTGATTATTCTGGTTATTTATTCATGAGTCTAACAGCCTCAGGGTAGAAGCTGTTCCTCAGTCTAGTGGTTCTACACTTGATGCTCCTCAACCTCCTTCCTGAGGGGAGTGGGGCAAAGAGTGTGTGTGCTGGGTGAGTGAGGTCTTTCATGATGCAGGTGGCTCTTTTCCTGCATCTGGAGGTGTAAATGTCTGTGATGGTGGGGAGACTGACTCCAACAGACTTCTGTGCAGCCTTCACCACTCTCTGTAGAGCTTTCCTCTCTGCAACTGTGCAGCCTCCATGCCACACGTTGATGCTGGAGCACAGGATGCTCTCCACTGCACACCTGTAGAAGGAGGTGAGAACTGGGCTGCTCAGACCAGCTCGTCTCAGCCGTCTGAGGAAGTAGAGTCTCTGATGACCTTTCTTGATCAGGCTGGTGGTGTTGTTGCTCCAGCTGAGGTTATCATTCATGTGTACACCCAAGTATTTGTAGCTGGAGACCACTTCCACCACTGATCCACTTATGTTCAGTGGGGTGTGGTTTGTTTGTTCCTTCTGAAGTCCACAATCATCTCCTTTGTCTTCTTCACATTCATGTGAAGGTTATTCTCTTTGCACCAGCTCTCCAGGTGTTCCACCTCCTGCCTGTAGCTGGACTCATCATTGTTTGTGATGCATCCCACCACCGCTGTATCATCTGCAAACTTAACAATATGACAGCCTGGATGTGTAGCTGCACAATCATATGTGAGCAGAGTAAACGGGAGAGGGCTCAGAACACATCCCTGAGGGGAGCCAGTGCTGAGAGTTGTGGTGGAGGAGGAGAAGTTGTGGATCTTCACTAGCCATGTTTCCATCAAGGTTTCTAGATGCACATTTTGAAGTATTGCAGCAGAAAAGCTTAATGGAAACGGCAACATGCGAATTTACTTCCTCAAATTCACCAAAAAGTTTATACGCTCGCTTGAAGTGGTTTTTGGGATCTTCGAAAATGAGCAGATGCGCAAAACGACAGATGGAAACAGATTTGCCGACTCAGTTCTGCCGTAGCGAACATTCACGTCACGTGACGTTCAGCTGTTTCCGCTCCGGACAACATGTAACATCGCTAAAACTAGTTGGCATGACAGAATAAATACAACTTGCCCGATAGCAACACGTACCTGAAATATTCTCTCCATTTTGACGAGATGTGTGGCCGGGTTCTGTTTTCAACCGCTACTTCCGGTTTACTGTAGACATGCGTAACGCTGACGTCTGACGTAATGACGCTGTGCGTGGCCCGGTAGATGCGATTCAAGCCAGTTGATTAATTAGTATTTACATATTTGCGAGATTTCAAAAATTAGCTCAAAATTCGAAATGAAAATGGATGGAAACACAGCTCATGACTAAGGTCAGTTCGTTAAGAAGTCTAGTACCCAGTTACAAATGGAGGGGCTTAGTCCTAGTGTGAGTAGATTGTCCATCAGGTTTTGGGGGATCATGATGTTGAAGGCAGATTTGAAGTCCACAAAGAGCAGACGGACATATGAGTCCTTCTGTTCCAGGTGGGTGAGAGCAGTGTGGACCACAGAGGAAATGGCGTCCTCTGTTGATCAGTTCTCATGGTATGGATTCTGATGAGGGTCCTTGTTGATGTTGATGGATGTTTTGATGTGAGTCATGACCAGTTTTTCGAAGCATTTAGTGACTATCGGGGTGAGGGCCACTGGCCGATAGTCATTCAGACCAGTCACTGTAGAGCTCTTTGGGACTGGGATGATGGTGGCGGTCTTCAGGCAGATAGGAACTGTCTCCAGGGCAAGTGATGTGTTAAAGATGTCGGCCAGCACATTGCAGAGCTGATCAGCACATTCTTTCAACACTTTCCTGAGGATGTTCTCTGGGCCGGTTGATTTGTGAGGGTTGACCCTTCTGAAAGTACTTCTTCTGCTGCGGTCACACTGAGATGCTCTTCTAGGTAGTAGGTAGGTCTGGTGTTGGGTGGTCTGTTTGGGTCTTCAAAGCATGCAAGGATCTTGTTGAGGGCATCAGGCAGAGATGGGTCTTTGGGGCATTGTTCACTCCTGCCTTTATAATCTGTTATGCATTTAATGCCCCTCCACATGCTCCGTGGGTCTTGTGAGGTGAATTGACCCTCGATCCTCTGTACATTTGTAGCCTTGGCCCTCTTAATGCCAGCAACCAGCTCTTTCCTAGTCCTTCTCAGCTCCTGTGAGTTTCCAGACCTGATGGCAGTGTTCCTGGCTACCAGCAGGGTGTGCACCCCTGCATTCAGCCAAGTTTTTCTGTTCCAGTAGCTTTTAACATATCTTATGGTAGAGATGGTGTCAGTACATGTACTAATGTATCCCAGAACTGAGGATGCGTATTGGTCCAGATCAAGCGATCCTCCGTTTCCAGCAGCTTCTCTGAAAACTCTCCATAAGCACAGAGAGTGATCGATAGTTTCAGGATTTAACGCTAATGTTACCCACTGACGTGGCAGAGAGGCAAGTAGAGAACAGACAAACACAAGGATGTTTGTAGTTGATTTAAAGAACAAGAGTAATGATTGATTCTCCATCTGGAACATTTGATGTCCTTCACCTTTTTCACAGTGAATCAGCGCTCTGTATCCCGTGCACACCTCGCTTCAGCTCATTGTACAAGTATCTGCACACACATCTGAGTACTTCTGTTGATCGTAGACAACAAAAAATAAACACAAATTCAGGAATTAAAGAAATGCTACATCTTGGATATTTTAATTAAAAATGAGGGCATCTGCTAAAGAGAGGAACATTTTAGCACATTTGATACAGAATTTTTGTATTAATTTAACTTACTTTTACTGATCCTGTAACTGTACTGTAGTCCAATTTAAGACTGGGCAAGCCTGACAAGATAAATATTTAAATCATAACTAACCAGAAATGACAGCCTCAGTTTCATCACAGAATGTAATTTGTTGATCTCAACATAAAATACCATACGATACCAATTTATTTATAGAGCACTTAAAACAGCAATGAGGCCAACCAAAGTGCTGTACAATAGAAACAAACAAGCACAGCAGACAGGAAAACATAAAATAAAATAAAAATACTTCAAGAAGGGGTAAAACAGTAAGCCCTATAGCATTACAAAAGTAGACAATAGTGTAAACGTTTGCTATAGTACCTCCAAGTATTTAAAAACGAGTGATTGCAGAGTTCCAGTGGTTCCCAACCGTGGTCCTTGAGGAACACCATCCTGTATGTTTTAGCTGTTTCCCTGCTTTGGCACACCTGATTTGAATGATTTGGTGATTAACCGACTTCAGCAGAACTTGAGGAAGTAAATAAATCACTGAATCAGGTGTGTTGAAATCGGGAAACAGCTAACACATGCAGGAGGGTGTTCCTCAGGGACCACTGTTGGGAACCACTAAGTTATGCTATTCATTTTTTGTTGTTTTATAATTTGTATCAGAAAGATGTCTCCATGTTTGATGTAAAACATAGCATCTGCCATAAACAGGTTATATTTATGGACTAGCTGCTTCTTCCCTGCCTCCTCCTGGCTGAGGTTTGGGACTCATCTTCTCAGTCAGACATCATATGATGGTCTTTGTGCGTTGCATTCTTTTCATGCCAAGATATGTTTTGAGAAGATGAGTAGTCTTACTCCTGCATTTAAACAAACTCTACATCCTTTTATAACCTTCCTGTCTCTGTTTTTGAACTTTTTTATCCACAGTATAAGTTTGGCATTGTATAGGACAACATTGAGGTCTGAAGGTTCACGTCTTAAAATCCAGTCCACCTGCAGCTACAGGAAGTTTTCTGATAAAAGGACAATGAAGAACTGATTAGAAAAATAACACTCTTGGAAGCCTCTTCTTGTCCCATAATGCTGAAATGGCACAGATGGAGCTGAGTGATGAGAATTTATCCATCACACTGACAGGTCTGCTGCCTGTGCAGACTTGCTTTATCTGTTAGGAGAAACACATTAAAAGCTTAAAAGAAACAAGCAGATTGTTACAGTAGGTGGATAAATTGTTATGCAATTTAAAAGTTGTTTTCAACACACAGGAAGTCAGGAAATGTTGGATTTTTCTCCAGGAGTTCCCATGTGAATCTAGGCAGTGTGGAGTTCACATTGTAGTTTATGGAGCTCAGTCTGATGACAGCAAAGCTACTATAACATGTGAATGTGGCTTAAATTAATATACTTCCTGCTTTTGGATTTAAAGGTATTGTGACAATATGCTAAAACATAGACATCTTTAGAAAGAGGAGCTACTCAGCTTTGATTTTTTTGTACACAGATGCTTCGAATACCCGGTAATTAATATATAAAAGTATTTTTTAATAAAATAGTTTTAATGACGTCTCTGTGTGTCGCAGTTTTCGACACATTTTTATGACGCAATGTAATGAACACACATTGTAAATAACAATGGCAGCAGAGAATATACAAACCAAGGTATCAAGCAATTTAAGTGAAGATTTGAGCGATTTGTCTTCAGTTTGGGAAGCCGAAGTTAGTTCGAGTGATGAACAAGAAACAGCTGGTTATAATGTAGGTCTGCAGCTGTATTTATTTGAGCCTTACCGTTCAGGGAGCGAGGGGGACTCCGAGATTGTTTTGTCCATTCTTGACGAAGTTTTTCATCTTTTGGGAAAGTGAAAAGGCTCACTTGTTCACTGGCGATATTAGAACACCCAAATGCGACACAACGTACCGGCATTTTTCATGTTATACAAAAAAAAAAGGCGATCTTGAAGACAATGAAACTGCGTTCTAATAGCAGCCGCAGACTGAACTTCATATCCCTACGTCACATGACGTCGCATGCGGAAGTACCCGGATTTCCCGTGACGAAACACGGCGCCAAGTTTAAAATCACTTTGAAACAAATTTTCATTGATTTATCATTTTGCTTGTAAAAACGAACATAGTTGAATGATACAACATATATATGTTGTGCCACTTTATGCATAGTTCCAACATCATGTCACAATACCTTTAACACTTGCATATGTTATCCATGTCTACTGTTTACTTTGTTTTCTCCTTTGTTTAAGAAGAAATGTTGCTGATCGTCCTTGTTAAAACAGTAATAACAACTGAACTAAAATACAGTATATTTTACAATGCACCATCTTTCTCAAATAAAATGTTAAATACCGGTAGTCAAAGCTGGAATAATTAATATCTGTCAGGAAGAAGAAAAAAGAAAATCAGCTCTGGCATTGAATAAATCTTTGTTTTGAATGATTTCATGTTTTTCTCCTAAGATCCTGTGTGGCAGGGAGATTCCCCGCTGGGTCAACCGCCTGGCCTACTTCAGCTCCTGCGTGCCGTTCCTTCAGAGCTGCCTGCCCAAAGAGTGGCTAACGCCAGCTGCCTTACAGTCCAGCGTGAGCCAGGAGCTTCACGGTGGAGGCGGGGAGCTCGAGGAGGCAGAAGATGCTGTGGCCATAGCCTCCCTGGCCTCCATGTCGCCCTGCTCACCTTCATCGTCCTCCAGCCCTTCTTCCTCCTTGCCTCGACATAATCACCCCCAACCACGCCGGTAGAGGTAGTTGGTGCTGCTGGGAAACCTGGGACGTTGCTTCTTGTTCAAAAGACGGTTATTTACCAGAGAACCTGCAGCAGCTGACGAGTTCAGCTGCAGCCAAAAGTCCTGCCTGACTGTGGACTGAAGAAGTGGGAACGTCGGCCAAATCTCTGCAACGGTTCAGAGCCGTCAAAAGAGTTGTTCCTTGCAAAAGAAGAGCTCTTAATTCTTAAACCAACACACACAAACATTTATTTTCCTGTTTATTTTTTTCCTACCCGCCACGTGCAAAGTAGGTTCACATCTCGTTACGGTAAAAACAACAACACAAGTCTGAATCGGTTTAAAGCATGTCTTCTGACTGGGCAGATTTAATACAAGCATATTTTAATGTCGGGAAAAAAAAATCAGTGTTATATTTTTCAGACTGACATGTTGAAGCTTTGAATTGTTTTTGAAACAGTTTCATCAGAAAGGTGCTGATTAGGATGAAGATTATCAGACTGCCTGCAGGAACTGACCGTTATAACATGAAGTCTGAACATCTTCTGAACAAGAAGGTTTTGTTTTGTATTTGTAGACCCTTGTAGGCAGGAAGTCGACGTGTTCACTTCCTGTCGGGTGCGTCAGCCAAGTGAACCCTGACCAGATGAAAACGTACCCAGGCTCAAACGTTTGCCCCCCCCACACTGTTGGTGACTACGATCTGTGTGCCGGTACGATCCCGTCCGTGTCCTCTGCAGCCAGCTGCTTGTAAAACGTTCTGAACTAGGATGTCGGCCTTTCATAGCGTATCACAGTGTGACCATGTTAGACTAGAGGTGCAGTCGAGCTGATCCAGACAGAGCCATAGCCAAGGAGACACCTGGAGATTTCAGTAATCATGGTTTTTTCAGTTTTAAATTATTATTTTTTTTATCAGTTATCTTGAAGTAACCAAATATTATGTTACCAAACAGTTCAACAGACAGATTTATTAAACTGTATGAAGCAACTAATCATTTTTTTTAAAATTAATTTATGAATGAGGTTGTAGAGCAGGCAGTGGTGTACAGGATGGACTTTATCTCAGTAGCAGCTGCCATTGTGCCTTTGAGCCAGGTACTTTCTTATACAACCTTATAAAAAGACTAGTTGTAGTGGGCAGCTCTCACTAGTTTTTGCAATGCAAGCCTTCGTGAAAAGCTCCTTTAACTGACCTGAGATCAGCCTGCATCAGTCTCGAACGACACTCGTCAAAAACACCATGTGTTCAAGTGTTGCAATATTATACTGTAGGTTTATTGAGTTCATGCAGGAAAAACTAACAAAATCATCTCTTACCTAGACACACCTCTTCTTATAAAAATAATTTTACACTTTTAAAGGAAAAGAATGCTGCTTTTCCTGAACGTTGAGCCCTTCTTGTGAAACGGACCATGCTGCAGAATGTGTTCTCCTCAAAACCGAGATCTGTCCCATGTGTTTAAAAACTTTTTTATAAGGAACGACTGACGGTCAAACCAGACAAATCTTGTCTTTTTTTTTTAAAATTTAAATAGGATTTCTACAGGACAAAGAACTGGAAGTGGTGGAAATGAAGATGTTGAGGTTCTTAGGAGTGACAAGGATGTATAAGAAATCAGGAATGAGATCATCAGAGGTACAGCACATGTTGAACAACTGGGAGATAAAGTTGGAGAGGACAGACTGAGATGGTTTGGACATGTCCAGAGGAGGGACAGTGGGTATATTGATAGAAGGATGTTAGAAATGCAGCTGCCAGGAAAAAGACAGATAGATATATAGATGCAGTTAGAGAGGACATGGAGGTAGTTGGAGTGAGGACAGAGAACAGAGAGATGGAGGAGGATGACTCGCTGTGGAGACCCCTGAAAAGGGAAAAGCTGGAAGAAGAAAGACTTTTGCCTTTTTTTTAGTCTGTTTTGTTTATTTTTGATAAACTCAGGACTCTAGAAGGCTTAGAAAATTCTTCAGACTTTTTATCACATCATGTATGTTGCTTGTTCTGATGCAGTGGTTGTTTTGTAGTGCTTTGAAACAACACCGTTTTATACTCATGTCTTTGCTTTTTTTTAAAAGTTATTGTTTATAATCTTTTTTCTTTTTGTGAGTCTGTGCTGCCTTTTATTTTCACCTTTATAAACATGTGAGAGTGTATTTAAATGGTTTATTAAAAACAAGCGATCAAAATGCTATCAAATGTCTTTACATTTTATGCATAAAAACTCATACCTCTTGCTAAATGTGGCACAGTTTGGAATAATTTTCTAAATATCAATTCATTTTTCAGAGGCTATTTTTAAACGTTTTGTTTTATTTGCACCCACATGTAATTGAACTACTTTTAAGATTTTTTGTTTGTAATAAATAAACAAAAGTAGTTACAGGAAGCAACGAGATCTCTCCTGAAACCAGCAGCAGACTTGGAGTAAGATCAGCTTGATGAGAAATGTGGCAGATAATAAACAAAAGTAGCACTTTGTCGCCCTCTTGTGGCCGTTACCTGTTACTGAGGTTTCCTGGAATTGTCAGTTTGACAAAATTATATTCAGCAAGTAAAAACAAAATACAGTACAAAAGAAAATCGCTCTACAATTTTATGAACATATTTAATAATTTTAAGAAACAAATATGGCTTCAGCTTCATTAATCCTTTTTGGGGATCTGTTTTTAAGAAACTGCATTATTATGTATTTTAGTAAACATGCAGTTCAACTTTATATTAAATATGAGCAAACATCAGGAAACCTCAGTCCTCCAGACTAAGAAATAGACTTAATCTGTTTTACATTCAACTTTTAGAAATTTCAGTTAAGTCAAACTCAAGTGTATCTTGTGAAGTTAAACATGCGGTTTTGATAACTGAATGATTATTTAGTATGTTTAGTTTAACATGAAGGTGTCGTGTTTTCATTCAGATATTTGATTTGAACAAACAGGTTCATGTTTAGTGGGGTGACAGGAACTGCACTTAACTCTTTACCTGCAGATAACTGAACTAGTAAATGAAGAAAATTGTGATATTAGTAAACTTTAAGCTTTATATCAAATTGTTTTGCAGATTTTGGTGAATGAGTTGTGTAACTTCCTTAAACCAATTACAACACTGATCAACTAGAAGCTTTAATCTTTGTAAAGAGTTTGACCAGAAGAGCCCAAATTCTGTAGAGATGTTAAACTGTAGTTAAATCTAATTTGAAATATCAGCAGCATATGGATGGAAGAAATGGTCTGTAAAGATGTGAAGCAGCTTGTTTCATGTCCACTGAGACACACAAAGTTCAGTTCACATGAAGCATTTCTTCTCCAGCAGATGTTTGTTACACATCATACCTGAATACTGTAAAGAAACAAAGTTATTGAATACAAATTTTATTTTTTACTGAAGATCATCACACTAATGTATAACTGGCATCATGGGTAAATGTGCAGTTTCACCTACAACAGGTCAAATGATTCTAAATTAATGCATAACATCTGTAAACTCAATTCAGTCAGGTAAATATAGAAAAAATACATCTAGTATAACATCTGGAGGTGACACTTTGTTCAGGCACATGAAATGAAATGAAGCCAATCTTTGGTAAAATAGCCTACACGTTTTTTTTAGATGGGCTGCAAAGGATGTTGAATATTCAGATAGACTGAACGGCCAATAAGAACTAATTATTACAAGAGTAAATTGTGAGACTTCCACCGTTGTTCAATCAAACTGGTTAATATTCAAAGACTATGGAGGAACTTTAATAGGGACTGCCACACTGCTGCTAAATTAAATTGTTGATTTGACAGTGCTATGTGTTGGGGTTCGCTCTCATCTACTGTACCTCTATACCAAATTTCACCTCAATATGCCCAAAACTTAATAAGTTAGTCATTTTTTCCCCATTTAGCTAAGGCAGTGCATTCACTGGCAGTCTGTAATATACATGCATGAACACTGCTGTATACATTACAGCAGCCATCTTGGATTTTGATTTAGATATTCAGTATGTGATGATGGGGAACGCTCTCAGTTATAGCCTCACCAAATTTCACCTCTACTTGTGTAAAAAATAGCTGAGTTAAAGTCATTTAAATGTAGCTTTGGTGGCCATCTTTTATTTTTACATTTGAATCCATTATTTAATGGGCATTGCTCTCAGGTACCAACACACCAAATTTCAGCTGAATAGCTCTAAAAACAGCTGAGTTATAAAAAAAAATTTCTCTTTTAGCTACGGTGGCCATCTTGGATATTTGATTTGCATCAGGAAAGTATTACTCGCTCGCAGCAACGACCAGAGTAGATTTCAGCTCAATTTCTCAAAGAATGACTTGAGTTATATTCAATTTAGTGTTTGCTGCGGTAGCTGTGGCAGCCATCTTGAATCAAAATGTCTCCAAACAATCAGTTCCAGAGATACATCTGACTCTGAGGTCGTTTTGATAAAACATTTCTGGGGGTACACTTTGAGATTCGGGCCGCATTAAAGTTGACAGAAGACTAAGATATAAAGTTAAGAAACCTGTTTCTAGGTGGATAATAATGTAGGTGCTGCCTTTACTAGGCAGTCCCCAAATAAAGAAATGTTACCTCGTTAACTAAGAATATTTGATAGAAATTAGGTAGATGACATTTGAAGATCTTGGATTATGATTTCCTTGGAACAAACTTCAGTTTTATTGGCTTAGTGGGTTGAAACTTCCAGTCAAACTCCAGTGGAATCTGAAGACAAGAAAAAAACAGAGAGGTATCAGTGACGTGACAGTTGAGCAGAGTCCAGCAGGGTGACTTCGTCTTACCGAAGTGTCTTTGCAGGTTTCCAAGGTGTAACTCTGCAGGAGGCGCACGATGACCATCTTCATGACGAGCATCGCGTAGCGCATCCCAACGCAGTTACGAGGGCCGAGGCCAAACGGCATGTAGGCGTACTGGTTCACTTCTGCCTCGTTCTCCTTACTGAACCTGCACGGACCGGATCAAGGTGTCAAACTGAGACGTTCCGGGCGACAAGAAAATAAAACGAGTCGTCCTCAAACAGAAACTGTAAAAATGCAGCATCGCCCTTAGCAAAAAGAAGTATACTTGAAGTATACTTTATCTAGTATACTTGAGTACAAGTATATAAAGTATACTTCTCAGTGTGTACTTGTAGTATACTATAAGTATACTTCATTGTACTAGCACTTTGAGATTTTCATTAATGAAAAGTGCGTTATAAATTGAATTCATTATTATTATTATTACTATAAAAGGTATACTTTAAGTATACTAGTAGTACACTTTTTATTAGACTTCCAATGTATCTGTACTTATTGTGTACTTCAAGTTCATATAGTTTATTGAAGTATACTTAAAGTATACTAGTAGTACACTTTTAATTACGGTAGACTTCCAATGTACTTATTGTGTACTTCTAGTCCATATTTAAGTTTATTGAAGTATACTTAAAGTATACCACTAGTATACTTTTCTTTATACTCCAAATGCACTTGTTATATACCAGGGATGGGGCCAATCCGATACCAGCATTATTTACATATCTGATTTTCCGATCAAACCTGCCGATATTTACGATACTTGCTGTATGTCAGAGAGCACGTATATTGCACCATACTCTGTTCTGTCTTAACATTGTGTGAGTTAAACCCGAAGCAGACACTCTGAGCCTCACAACAGGTACCCAAACTCTAATAGCATACAAGAGGCAGGTCTATATCACAGACGTCCTTCTGACTCATGGTGCAGCCCGGAACACTAAAATATTGCTAAGCATTATGGGAAATCAACACAGTCCACTCCCTATTTCTTAGTTTTGTTTTTGATTGTGGCACTATGAGTTGTAATTCTTGTTGGTTTTGATCAACAGATACAGATTTAAACTGTGCATTGAATTTACATTTATAAATTCTTCTAATGTAGTTCATAAAAACTAAACTTCAAGTACACAGCCTTATTTTAAAGTATAAAATGAGTACTGTATACTCTTAGTACACTTAAATAAACTTGTTTTTAGTATATCTCAGATAAGTACCTAAAAAGTTTACTTCAAGTCGGATAAGTACCTAAAAAGTATACTTGAAGTATACTTTAATATACTACTTTTTGCTAAGGGTTGTGTTCTTTGTCAATTTACCTCTCTGGTTTGAAAAGCTCAGGCGAGCTCCAAAACCGCGGGTCCTTGTGCAACAACTGCGTCGGAACCCCAACTAATGTTCCCTCAGGGATGGTGAGCCCATTTATCTGCACGGTCTTTTTGCAAATCCTCTCAAGCCGGGGTGCGGGGGTAATGAAGCGCATCGACTCGTAAATAACCTGGTCCAGGTACTGCAGATTACACAGGTCGGTGTACGAAATGGGAGTCTGGATGCAAGATTAAAAAGTGGGAGGTCAAAGGAGAGAAAAAGTAATGGATTCTAAGTAATGTATTGAACCATAAATGATAATTCAAGAACAGTTATTGTACATCTTCGTGCAGGCTAGCATCGATCTCTTCCTGTAAGGTCTGCATCACATCAGGGTTTGTGGCCAGATTGTAGAAAATCAAAGACAGGGTTGTACTGGTCGTCTCGTAGCCAGCGAAGATGAACATCAAGGCCTGAGACAAGATCTCATGTTCAGTCAAACCTGCAACACAAGCATCATAAAAACACATCACACTCGCGTCAAGGTCTCACTGCAAAGCTGAACTCTGGTTAAGCAGTGTTGATTCAGTCAACATGATTCAAGGAGGTGGTGAAATGAAAAGTGTTTGATTTAACCAAACATGCATTTTACTTTGGTATGTATTGTTAAAAACTGGGAAACAGCTGGTTGAGAAATAAATAACAATAAAAAAGGTTTAAAAACACAATACAGTAGTCCCTCACTTCTTGGTGGTTAGTTTTCGCGCACTCGCTATATCGCTTTTTTATTTTCAAAATAAGATTGGACTGTCACACAATTGGCTGATTGATTGATGAGCCGCAAGATCAGCATGAAAATTTTATTTAAAATGAAATATTTTAATAAATTATTTAGCACCTGCTGCACCTGTGTGCAGTCCACAGCTGCAGAAAAAGCTTCCTCCTGCAGCGTTCATATCTCCACTATGCAGTGGAGAAGTGGGCGTGGCCAAGAGTGCTAGCAGAGTGCAACCGGAGGCAGAGAGCTGAGATCATGACATGCTGTGCTCTTTTAGCACGTTTAGAGTTTAGAATGTTAGGAACATTGCAAGAGTGTGTAAAGAGGTTAAAATCCTTAATATATACCTGTATATAAATACAAAAAAAACTACTGCTTACTACTACTTCTACTACTTCCTACTACTTCTACTACCACTTACTACCACCACCACCACCACCACTACTACTTCTACTACTACTACTACTACTACTACTACTACTACTACTACATCCCACAATAAACGAGGGACTACTGTACTCAGCTATTTTTTAAGTGTTAAAAATAATTAAATACAGTACTGGCAAAAATGTCTTCTTATATCTATCTAAAAAATATATATCTAATTGTAATTTCTAATCTTGTGTTGGAGTAAAGCAGAAAAACTAGTGAACACCTTCACTGGATTGTATCCGTTCCTTCTGTTTAGGATGTTTCATTTATTCTCTGTAGGACTGAGTTTTGTCTCCGGCATGAAATTCTGCTTCAGCCTTGTTCCAGCTGATTGCTTATTTCAGATAATCTAATTCTTAATGAAACACTTTTACAACAGTGAATAAAGATTCCTGCACACATCGTTGTGCCATGCTCCTGGTGGGAAAACAGTGATTGTGTGGGATATTAAAAAGCAGAGAGGCAGCTGGATGCTTGTGGTGCAAACAGTCAGTCTACTCAAGAGACTAAAACTGTGTGAAAGAACATTTTTTTCTACATCTTGATGTGAAAATTATGTCTGTAGAGATAAAACTATAAGCGCAGAGGCACAATAATAAATTAGTAATAATAATTTCAGGGTCCAGTAAACATTGAGATGTTTTCCAGTCTTTTGTGATGCTGGTATTAAAATGTATTTTACAAAGACTATTGGTTTTAAACACAGTTCATACATCGTCTTTGCAGCAAGGATCCAGTTTCAGTGACATTCTTATATTGGTATCTGTTTACCATATTTTTTGGACTATAAAGCACACTTAAAATCCTTTCATTTTCTCCAAAATCGACAGTGAGCCTTAAAATGCGGTGCACCTTATGTATTAATTCTGGTTGTGCGTACTGACCTCAAACTGATTTTATGTGGTGCACGGCACCCAAAAATCTCTCAAAATGATCTTGTTTTGCTTAATGCTCCTTATAACCCAGTGCACCTTATGGTCCAAAAATATGATACCTTTAAAACATTGCATTGCTCGGTTATCTCTGGAGCTCCGTGTTGGAGACATACTCAAAACTGTTCTCTGTTCTGAACATTATCATCAATATTGGAGCAAATAATGTTGCTGCTGTTCTTTCGGCTGCACCCCTTCTGCGGGCGTCGCCACAGCGAGCAAAATCTCCAAAGATTTTGACAATTGTTTTGCGTCAAATGCCCTTCCTGGTGCAACCTGGGCTCAAACCTGCAGCCACAGGATTAAGAGACCTTGGCAAGGCCTGTCGCTATAAACATTAAATCAATTAATCGCATGATAAATTAAAATTATCAACCTAATTTTAATTTATCGGCTTTATCGTGTCTTCATGTCTCTCTTTCACACTGGATGACAAGATGTTCAACTCCAGTGTTCTTCACTGACCCCTCCCTTTCTCTTTTCTCTTTAAATTCTGTTTTAACTGTCCATAATCACATTTTTGGATTGTTAAAAGCAGCTAAGCCGAGCAGCTAAGCTATGAGCTAAGCTAACAGGTCAACCTTGGGGGAAAAAAAACTCTGTCTTGTCGAAGATCTAATATTCATGGTTGAAACCCGTGCCTTCATGTAAAAAGTTGTTTTTTTCTGCAAAAAGAAACTGAGAACTTGTTAACTGATTTTTTTAATTAAAAGCTTTGTGTGAAAAATGCTATGCTAAAGAGCTCAAACCACACTGAGCATCCGCCATTTTGAGAACCAAATGTAAGGAAGGAGACAGTCCATGTCATATCAAGGGGCCTCCCTCCTATTTTTCTTAGAGACACACTGATCACTCCCTCACTATCCATCATTCAGTTCAAACAGTATACTGCCATCCACTGTTGCACTCAGGTTGTCTCTTGAACCTTTGAAACTGGGTGGCCAGAAGAGGGTCTCTGACAATCCATTTGTAGTTTGCTTATGTTTGACAATGAAGTAAACCTTGTACATTTTACACACAAAAAAAGGAAAGAAAGGAAAACTAACCGAAAAGAGTTTAGTTGCCAACAGATCCGAGACAGGAGATCTATGCTACCTCGGATGTCTTGATACCTTCTGTGCTGACAGCATACCTTTAATTGGTTGCTCCTTTTCGTTTTTTATGTCCGCGTCTGGGATCTCGCTTTGAATCATCACCTGCAGGAAGTCCCCTCGAGTCTGCAAGAGCACAGACAACCATCAGCTTTTACCTATAATTATTATCCACATATGATATTTGAACAAGCCAGGACGGCACAACATTAGCTGGTAAATGATTGTTACATTAATGTTTTATTTTTTTTCCAGATTACAGGATGTGGAAGTTAATGGTCTTCTTTGGCTAAAAGTGAGATGGGCTTATGGCTGGAATTACTTTAAATCATAGACTGAAAGTTAAATACGAACATATCCATGCTTACTGATTCATCTGTTTGATGTTGGTCTTTAAATTTCTTGATGATGTTGTAGAAAAAGTCCACACTGGGTCTTGATAGCAGTTCAATTTTGAAGAGCTTCAGCAGATAACGACCTAAGGGAAACACCACTAAAAAAACAAAACCATAATTGAGTTGTTAAACTAAATTTGCATGCTCTTACTATTGAACTCATCTTGAACAAAAACAAGCAGCGCATACTCAGTAACAAAAAAGGTCGAAAGTTGATCTTCATTATCTTCTGCATGTGAGCAATAACAGGATCATCAGGATTGTTTATCGAGTCAATTTCCACACTGAAGGAAGCACTGGTCACCACATCCAAACTGAATGGTGCCACAAATCTGCAGGGGAAAAAAAAGTAATAGCCACCATGTCTATTTGCTTAAGAAAAAAAATGCATTAATTTACAGTAATACATCAATAACGTACTTTTTAACATCTACGGGCTCATTCAAATTCATTCCCCCGAGTTTTTCCACAAGTCGGTCTGCGAAGCGAGCAATGAAGGGAAAAACCTTCAAGAAAAGAGGAAAACAAACTGTGATGTAGGCAGAGTGTTGTCTGTTCTCTGCAATTGAAAACACTTGGAGACACAGGGGTGGGTATATCTGGATCAAAACAACATTCTGTTCTTCCTGTACCAGGGTTAAATCTCACTCCAACTTATAGTTCTGATCTAAATCTGATGGACCATCCATGTAACAGGGAACAGGCAGTAACAAGAACACATAAAATGGTAATACCGTATTTTTCACTGTATAAGTCTCACCAAGTCACACCTTCTTGCATAAATTTGTAAGTCCTGCAACTTATACACCAAAGCAACTAAAATACGTTTTCTCCACATTTATAACCAAAGGTTTGGCTGAGATCTGACAATTCCATTCATTCTGACATGGAAAATATTGAACACTACCATTTTCAGCCACTAGAGGGCACGTGACCCTTACGGCAAGCCAAGTGTCACATTAATAGGTAAACGCGGCTATTAATGAGACACTTGGCTTGCCATACAAAACCACCTTCGTCCAGGGGCGGCCACCACTAGAGGGCGCTAGGGGCGCCGCCCACCTGGAACCTCTACAGCTCTTCACCATTTGAAGATTTAATTTTTTTAAATAAAAATGAAATAAAATAAAAATATTTTGAAATGTATGCATATATGTTTCTAGTTGTGTAGGATAAATATTTTATGAGTAACGATGAGTTATTGTTTGTTTCAAAAAACGTTTTCTGATTCGTGACGTACTTCCTGTTTTGGGGCGCTCTTATCTGATCCATTGACTCTAATTATAGCTGGCGCATGCGTACTGATGCCGCCACCTTAAAAACAATGGGATAATGTTAGGCACAGATTTCACCGCACTTAGGACGTCTAACGTGAGCTCTGCCTACCGATCGCGTGTTTCCGGCGTTTATTTATTTGTCTGGAAAATTTGCCGTGTGTCAGTGACTCAAGCAGGCATGCTCAGGTAAGTTTTGAAGCACTTTATCTAAAGTCTATTAGCAGTTCCATTTTTCTAAAAGGAACTAACTAAGAGGAAATAATGAATGTAGTAAAACATCTTACAGACAAGAGATCAAAAGACTGGGTGGACATGGATATGATGTTTGTAAAGGACATAATGAGCCATGTTATTGAGCTGTTTACATACATATGTAACTTATCATTTTCAGCTGTGGACCAACTGGTTCTAGATGTTGTGGACCAGCTGGTTCTGGATGCTGTGGACCAGCTGGTTCTAGATGCTGTGGACCAGCTGGTTCTGGATGCTGTGGACCAGCTGGTTTTAGATGTTGTGGACCAGCTGGTTCTGGATGCTGTGGACCAGCTGGTTTTAGATGTTGTGGACCAGCTGGTTCTGGATGCTGTGGACCAGCTGGTTCTAGATGTTGTGGACCAGCTGGTTCTGGATGCTGTGGACCAGCTGGTTTTAGATGCTGTGGACCAGCTGGTTCTGGATTTTTGGGTTTCTCCTCTATGGTTTCTGGTCTTAGAACTTTTGAAGTTCTTTAGATTTCTCAGGGTTGTGCAGGTGGTAAGAGGAGAGACAGACTCCTCCTCCTCACCTGTCTCTCCTCTTACCACCTGCACAACCTCCAACGACCGCCACCGGTGCTGTTGACAAACGGTGTCAGCAGAAATTGTGCTACTGTTAGTAGAAGACCACGAGGAGGGAAACGTGTCAGGAGACAGAGGAGAAGAGGAAAGTGAAGAATGTAGGACTGAGGGTTGCAACTCTAAATGTGGGGACAATGACAGGCAAAGGTAGAGAGCTGGCTGACATGATGCAGAGAAGGAAGGTAGATGTTTTATGTGTCCAAGAGACCAAGTGGAAGGGCAGCAAGGCCCGCAGCATTGGAGCAGGGTTCAAACTTTTCTGGTTCCAGTTCTAATTGTATTACTAAAATAATGATAACAGAATATGATAGAAGTTGTCCAAAAATTGAAAAGTGGAAGCAGAACACTCCCATTCTCTTTTCACACTGATGCCTCAAACAAGGTGAAGATGAACCATGTTTTATTACTGATAGTTTTATACAAATGGATACACCTGATATATACAAATAAAAACATGATCAAACTTTTACTTTACTTTACTACAAACATAATTATGCATACTTCTACACGTTTTAAAAAATGCAACAGTTTATGGCGCCCCCCCATAAAATAAAATGACCAGCCGCCACTGCCTTCGTCTCTCTCTGGAACTCCTGGAGCAAACGTCAAATCAGCCGCATTTCGCCGCACCGTCCAGGCAAAATGCAGCTGATTTGACCGTTAAAGTGCATTTATTAAGGAAAAGTTCAACTGAGACACACCTTTGATATAATGTCGAGCAAACAAATAATTGTTTTTAGGTGTTAATTTTGTTAATTATTGTTAAAGTCCTCCCGTGTGTGCTCCCGCGGCTGCCATTTGGCAGCCAATCGATTTTTGGCACAACACCGGCCCACATTTCCGGGTGGTCAGCGGTGACACATAATAGATGTGACTAATACAGCAAAGCAACTTATTTATGTTTTTCCCCCCACTTTATTAGACATTTTTGGACTGATGTGACTTACACGGCGGTGCTACATGTACGGTGGCAAGTACAGTAAATAGTGTAAACTGAGCTTGACTGTTAATACTGTGAAGTCCCTACAAGTGATTCATGACCAGACATGAGCGATCTACCTGTTTCAGTCTCCCACTGGTGAAGCAGGGAGAGATTGTGCTGCGAATTCGTTTCCACCTTTCGTCTTTAACGGCTGTAATTGCATCATCCAAAGGTCCACCCGTCGCTCCAATTAAGTCCTGCAGACAACAGACAACATGTTTAGATTCTGCAGAGAATTCTCCAAAAATTCAACTACCTCCAGTGTTGACGTGATCAAAGATGATAATCACTGCGTGCTAAATGAACTGATCAATAACAAATTGATATTAGGAATATTTTTAAAGAATGTTCAGTGCCTTGTGAACATATTCATCCCTCTTGGTAATCTTCTTATTTTGTTGTCTTACAAACTGGAATTTAAACTGATATTTTTATTTGATTAAAAACAATAATTCATCCATCCATGATCTTTACCCACTTCTTCCTTTTCAGGTCACGGGGATCACTGGTATCCATGTCCAGCAGTCACTGTGCAAGAGGCGCGGGACACCCTGGACATGTCTCCAGTCCATCACAGGGACACATAGGGACAAACGAGACAAACAACCATTCACTCTCTCACTCACACCTAGAGACAATTTAGAGTTACCAATCAGACTAACATGCATGTTTTTGGTCTGTGGGAGGAAACGGAAGTACCCGAGAAAACCCACGCATGCACGGAGAGAACATGCAAACTCCACCCAGAAAGGTTCCGAGCTGGGATTTGAACTGGCGAACTTCTGGTTGAGAGGTAACAACTCTACCAGCTGATCCACCGTGCCACCCTAAGCAAGTTTTAAAACATGTTTTAGATTGTTTAAGTTAAATGGGCATGAAAAACCTGGTTTGCATAATCCTAAAATATAAAAAACTGAAAAATGTTGTGTGCATATGCAGGAAGTCTCTGCAGGTGTGTCTCTATAAGCTTCATACATGCAAGAACTGGACTTTGTTTCGGGAACAAACTGCTGCAGCTCCTTCAGGTTGGATGGGTGCTGCTTGTGTCCGACAATTCTTAAACCAAACAAGATTTCTTTGAGCTTTGTACTTGGACAAGTCCAGTCCAGAACATTGACCTGGTTCTCCTTAAACAAGCAGAATGTTTTTTGTTTTTGTTTGGGGTCATTGCTCTGCTGGAACCTCCATCAGTCTCAGACCCTTGACAGACTCCAGAAAGTTCCTCTCTAATTATTTCCATAATTTTCTTCATTCAACTTTTCTTCGACTCTGACCAGTTTACCAGTTGCTGCTCATAAAAAAAAACTACATTCCCACAGCACGATGCTGCCACCACCATGCTTCACTGTAGGGATGTGTTCTCCGCATGATAAGAGGGAGTAAAGTTCACCTCAGACATGGTGCTGTTCTTGATGGCCTAAATGTTCAGGGTTGACCCATCTGACCACAGAACCTTCTTCTGTGTGTTAAGAAACAGTCCAGGGACCTCATGGTTGAAACAATGTGCAGCTCTCATACTGAACGCCGGCATAGGGACAAATGTGAAAAGTGCACATGCACAAAATTCAAATGTATCCAACCGTGCGCAAGGATTCTGCGCACCTTTCCTTCATGCATCCGGATAAATGTGCACACGAGACATCTCCCCTGACACACTCTCACTTAAATGTTCAAATATGTCCTGCATGCGTGCCTCAACCTCTCTGCACAATCAAAACGATGTCATTATGCAGGAAAATTAGGAATTTAATAAAATGTGAGTCAGAGATTCTCCTAAAAAAGTAGTGGGGTGTAAAAATGCTTGTCACACGTGCACGAACGATTGTGTGTGAGAAGCTCAGTGAGAAGGTCGCCGGAGCAGATCCCAGCCGAGGACCATCCTGGGTGGAGTTTGCACGTTCTCTCAGTGCATGTGTGGGTTTTCTCTGGGGACTCTGGTTTCCAAAAGGCATACAAAAAAAAAATCATACACGTTAGACTCAGTGCTTGATTTGTAAACCAAATGTTGCCGGAACGCGAATAGGGGCAGGTGCTGGGGGTCCACCCCAGAACATTTTGAATAAAGTAGATGCCATTGCCTGCATTCTGGTGTATTGTAATGGGTTGTCTAACATCTACATTTACCTACATAAGTAAACACTTGTGTTTATAACCTTGTAGCACTCTCAGCTTCTCTCAAACATCTTAACACCCCCCTACACACATACACCCACCTCCACCCCGCGTCGGGTACCATCTCCACTGCCACTGCCTTCATGTGCTTCACTTCTCGGTTGTTTAGTTGTACAATGAGAAGACTTTAAAAAAAATGAAAGTAAATTGGACTGTCTTTTTGACATTTTGATGGCTGTTATTTTGACAAATTTGCGCTGTTGTTTTGAAACGTGATGTCCGTGATTACCCATCAAACGTTTCTCTCATTTAAAAAATAAAAAATAATAAAAAATGGATTACTGACTCATTTAAACTGTAAAACTGATTTGCAATCTAGTTGTGCTGTTTAATTATATTTTTAATTAAATTGCCCACGAGTGTACTTTTAGGGGCAGAGATTTTTTTAAGGGTAGAAGTGGAAATGCTAACTTGAAGGGGCAGCTCTGATATTCATAAGTGGCTGTGATGCTTAAAATTACTGTAGTGTTTATGTCATTATTTTCAGTTTACATGTCCAATATAGGTTTTATTTGTTCAAGGAAGTCAAATTTGTTCTTAACTTTTTTATCACTAAGCCTGAGAGTTACTGGATACAAGCATACTGGAACGCACCCTGTCAAAATAAGAGTACCTGGAACCTGTTCCTGCATGATCCAGCTCAGATTAATTATTCTCCATTGGCTCCCTGTAAAATTCAGAATACTTACTTCTAACCTACAAAGCCCTCAACAACCTAGCTCCATCTTATATTAGAGATCTTATTGTTCCATATTTTCCCAACAGAGCACTTCACTCTCAGACTGCAGGTTTACATGCGGTTCATTGAGTTTCCAAAAGCAGAATTGGAGGAAGATCTTTCAGTTATCAGGCTCCTCTCTTGTGGAACCAACTTCCAGTTTCTGTCCATGAGGCTGACACATTGTCCAGTTTGAAGACTGGGATTAAGACTTTCCTTTTTGATAAATCCTATGTAGTTAGGGTTGGCTTATGCTGCCATAGGCTTAGACTACTGGAGGAGAAATTTACCTCATTTCTTAAAATAAAATGTTACAAATAATAGTTTTCATTTGATATTATTTCTATCTCAACATGTGATTCTTGACCTGCCATTGTGTATCTGTTCCTCCTTTCTGTTCCTCTCAAACCCAGCCAGTCGAAGTGGATGACGCTTGTCCTGAGCCTGGTTCTGCTAAAGGTTTCTAATTTCTCATGAGGGGGGTGGGGGTTCCCTTTCCACTGTTGCCTTCATGCTTGCTCAAGATGAGAGTCTGTGGTGAACTCAAAGCAGTCTGCTCCTCAGATAAATAATGTTAGTAACTTACTTTTATATAAATTAATGTTTCTGTTCAGTGCCCTGAGACAACTTCTGTTGTGACTTGGTGCTATATAATTAAACCAAAATTAATTGATTTTAAGCCCTGTTTAGGCTAATCCATAACTCTAAATTGTCCCTAGGTGTGAGTGCGTGTGTATATGCACCATGCTCTGCGAGTGCATGCATTTATACGGGTAAAGCAAGTAAAAGATAACGGATGGATGGACGTCTTACAAATGGACCATATTTAGCAATTTATGTGGCTTCTGAAGTTATTGGTTGGGGCTTCAAAACAAAAGGACAATATGCATTTGCACGCACCAGTTTTTAGTTTGATATTTTTTTTAAAAATGACTTTTTTTTACCCATTATTTTAACGTATTGCTTTAAACCAAATTAAAATTTCAAATTAATTATAAGTTGTGCGGCAACAAAACAAAAGGATTGCCAGGAGGAAACTTTTGCAACCTACTTTAGCTTTTAGATGTAAAATAATATAACCTTACACAAACAGAACACAGTAAATCAAACCAATACATGTATAAAACTAGACCTAAAACATGATAACTCACTACAGAGAATAATATCGGGCTAGCAAGATGAATTCCTTTTGTTGCCAGGCTGAAACAGTGAAATTATATCAAAGCTGGGTATGAATGAAGCTGCAGAGAACAAAGATCTAATCATATAATACAACAAAAGCCACTTTGCTTTCATATTCACAAGTAGCAGGAACATTCACCAGGGTCAGGTTACACTGAAATCTCCCAGCCTAAAGACATATTTATATGTCTAACAGTTTCCTGTTTTGTTTTGATTGCGAAACCTGTGTTTTCTCAAGATTCCATCAGTCACAGTTTTCTGCTGTATTCCTTAATCACGCCTGACAATCTTGCTGGAGAAACTATAAATCCATCCTCAGTGGTGGGATGTAACTAAGTACAAATACTTTATTACTGTACTTAAGTAAATTTTTCATGTATCTGTACTTTACTTAAGTAGAATTAAATGTGGGTATACTTTTACTCCACTACATTTTACATGAAGTATCAGTACTTTCTACTACACTACAGGTAGTCCCCGACTTACGAGCGCTCTGACTTACGAGGTCCCGGACTTACGAGCATGCATCTCATTAAAAAAAAAAAAAAAAAAAAAATTTTTTTTTTTTTTATTTTTTTTTTTTTTTTTTTTTTTTATAAATGAATACATGTACAGTACTGGACAGTCACCAAGCACTTAGTCTATCCTAACACAGTTTTTAAAGATGAAGGAATAAGTTGAATTGTCTCCCTTTCACATAAAGGGAGCAAGCTCCCTATGGAGCCTGCAGGGAGGAGGGAGACAATTCAACTGACTCCTTCATCTTTAAAAACTGTGTTAGGATAGGCTAAGTGCTTGGTGACTGTACAGTACTGTACATTTATCTATTAATAAATAAAAAACAATAAAAAATAAAAATACTGTATATACTGTATATTTTTAATAAATAGATAAATGTACAGTACTGTACAGTCACCAAGCACTTAGCCTATCCTAACACAGTTTTTAAAGATGAAGGAGTCAGTTGAATTGTCTCCCTCCTCCCTGCAGGCTCCATAGGGAGCTTGCTCCCTTTATGTGAAAGGGAGACAATTCAACTTATTCCTTCATCTTTAAAAACTGTGTTAGGATAGGCTAAGTGCTTGGTGACTGTCCAGTACTGTACATGTATTCATTTATAAAAAAATAAAAAAAAAGTAAAAAAAAAAAAAAAAAAAATTTTTTTTTTTTTACTATGTGATCCTACTTACGAATTTTTGACTTACGAGCGCCCCCTAGTGACGGAACTCGCTCGTAAGTCGGGGACTACCTGTATACTGTATATACATACACAGTGTGTTATACTGTATATTTTAAAACATGACACACACATTGTATTTAATATACATATATTTGAACATTGTCACACTAGAACTATCAGTTTGTTTTGATTTTAGGACCCCCTTTACTCTCATGTGAATAAAGCAGTGGGATGCTGTCTGTACAGAAAATATTCCATAACACAAGTTCATCTTTTGTGTATTACTACATTTGTTCTATTGAATTATTTCTTTTTTTTTTTCAGGAAGGCCTGAACACAAGTCAAACACAGACTGGTCTCCTACACTGAAGGTGACAGACACACTTACTCTGAGAAAGTCAGCAGCAGAGGAGCAGCAGGTAATGACACAAGCAACCAGCACAATCATTCAAAAATATTAAAGTTTATCTAAGATAAAATTACTGAAATCAATATAAAATTGAACATTTATCTTTGTGAATGAGTAAAAATGTTAGGAGCAACTGTATTTATTTTTCTACTTTGAGTAGCAAACTTGGTCTTATTTTAGACTTTGTGATGCAAACATGACAACGTTTACTAATCTTTTTTTAAAGGTACAGACGAGTGAAGGGCCGAGTTCGATCCAAAGAAAAGCTCCAGTGTGAGGACTCCTAAACCTGGGTCCAGTCTCAGATCCTGAGGGGTTGGCTGCTCCCACATGACGAGGAATCTGTTCCAGTTTGTTTAAAATCAGAAACTGCGCTGGTCTCCCATCATTCCTTGTTGAAGAGTGTTTTGATTTGGCTACAGAATAAATACCAGATCAGTTTCATTAAAATACATAAAATCACCCACAGTTCTCATATTGTATTCATGTCAACTGTTTTGAATTTATAATTATAGCTTTTACTCTTAACTTTATCAGTCTCCTCCTGGAGGAACCATACAGCAACATGCATGTTTTTATGTTTTGTACATGTCAATAAAACACTAAACTGGTAAGTTGCCAAAGAACAATCACTACATCTAGGATTTATTTATGTGCAGCAGAATAATGTCTAGTAGAGGTGACATCACAATAAAACTACTTCTCATTATTGGACATTAAACATCGTATCTTAATTATTGAAATAAAGAAGGTGAAACTTGGTGCAACTGTTTTATTCAAACTAAAGGTAAGCACATGTACATTTAGCAATGCATGTTTCACAACAGCAAATGTACTTGAAAAGCAGATTCATTTATAGAAATGATATTTTCACTCATTTGTTGCTGTGGTGCACGGCTGCACACAACTTCTGGACAAAGTGGAGTTTCATCCAACTTCTGGACAAAGTGAAGTTTCATCCAACTTCTGGACAAAGTGGAGTTTCATCCAACTTCTGGACAAAGTGGAGTTTCATCCAACTTCTGGACAAAGTGGAGTTTCATCCAACTTCTGGACAAAGTAGAGTTTCATCCAACTTCTGGACAAAGTAGAGTTTCATCCAACTTCTGGACAGAGTTTCATCCAACTTCTGGACAAAGTAGAGTTTCATCCAACTTTTGGATAAAGTGGAGTTTCATCCATCTCCTGGGACTCAGTACCTCACACAGAAGTACAACACAAAGGAGAAAAACCATTAAAAAGCAGTTCTTGTTTCAGGGTTTAAAACATTTGAGTCCTCGAGGCTCAATGGGATTAACCTGCCTAAATAAAGGTTGAATGAAAAAAAAAAAATACATTTAACCAATGGATTAAAAGGAGTTACCAAATTGTATCTTTTCACCACTAACTTTATTAACAAAGGCAGATCATAGTGGAAAATAAATAATATCAGTGACATTTACTGCAGCACGTTAAATTCTATGACTGAGCAATAATTACAAATGATTTCTTTTGTTAACACTTAAGTATGAAAGGCAGTCATAGGCTAAATAAATAATGTAGTAATGTGAGAAATATCAGCAATGTTTAATGTAGCAAAGATTAGCTTAGCTGATGTAGCTTGTAGCTATGAGGGACATCTACATGTACATTATTGTAATTACTTACTCTGCCAGTCACCAGAACTGTTATTAACATGAAGAGTTCGGACGTCCTTCACAAATCTGTTACTGGTTATAAGCATGAAGCTCCTCGTTGTGTTCACTCCTCGTAGTCAATAAATATCAGAGTAACTTCTCGGTGACAACTTGTCCGCTTCGTCTGACATGATTTCTTTCTCCACCTCATAGGGGTCAACTCCGACCACATCTATGCCTATATCTTGCTCTTGGTCAAGAGTTTCAGTATACTGAGCTCTAGTCTGTCTGTTTGCCATCGTCCTCAAATGAGCCTTCACAAATGGCGGAAAACCCGGTATTGCGCAATACCGGTCACGTGTGTGGGAACCAGTGATGGGAATAACGGAGTTACAAATAAACTGCGTTACAAACGGAGTTATTTTTTTCATTAACGGGTAATCTAAGTAGTTACTAAGTCTATCGTTACAACGCCGTTACCGTTACTTCCACTAAATGGGGGTGCGGTACTTTCTCTTCCGCGCGCTGGCTGTTTGTTTACTTTTTTCCTTGGTGAGGCAGAGGAGGGAGCAGAGGGGAGGAGGGGAGGGAGGGAAAAAGGTAGCAGAGCAGAGGGAGGGGCGAAACAATAAGGATGATGCTGATTGGCTAAGTTAGAGTGTCAGTTAGAGGTCAGCCAATCAGAGGGCAAGGTCAGCTCACACACGCTGCTGCAGCTTCAAATCTGCAGAGTCCGGCAGCAATGGCGAGTCTGGAGGGAAAGTTGGCATTTTCAAATTGGAAATACAGAAACTACTTTACTCTCCTTGAGGTAAAAGGCAAGAACGTGCATGTGAAGTGTACATTATGCCCCGGAGCGAAGTGTACGTCCGTCGTAATCTGATCTGATGAAGCATCTCACAACTGCAGGTAATTCAGATTTTCAGTACTGTTTTAAAAGTACTTCATATTGTTAAAACGGTTCTTTTGTTTTTAAGAAAATACTTGAAGAACCAGTTGTGTGAGGGTTTGATTTTATTTTACACTACAGAGTTAAAGCACTTGTTTTAACTGTTTACTTTTATTTATAAGAAAACACTTGAACAGTACAGTGTGTACATAGAGCTTAAAACACAATTGTTATATTATTTTGTTAAACTGTATTTTGTGAAGAAAACACTTGAAGTATAGTATGTCAACCAGTCATGTTCTGTTGAGGTGCAGTAAGTATTAAAAGTTTGGTGTTAAGTACCAGTCTTTGCAATTCTACTTTAAATTTGTAGTTATATCTAAACTTAAACCGAACAAACAATAGTTACTTTCCCTGGTAACTAATTACTTTAATAGGGGAGTAATTCAGTTACTAACTGGAAGAAGTAACTAGTAACTATAATTAATTACTTTTTTTAAGTAATGTTCCCAACACTGGTGGGGACCATGCACTGTATTGGTTGAAAGCAGTGTAAGATTATTTCCTGCATCATCTTCAGATCAGATTGTACCAGGACCACAACAAAAGACTTTTTCGGCCTCCTAATTTTTACAGATGACTGAAATCTGTTGCAGCAACTTTAATCCCTGATAGTTTTACAGTTTTACCATTTTCCTTTTCTTTTTACAAGTGAATAAAAAGACACACTTTAACACAAACACTTTGATTTGAAAAGATTTACGACCAAAACAACGAAAACTAAAGACGTTCAACTCATAGATATTAAACACTAGATACCCCATCGGAAGCTGAACGGCGTAACCACGTTGCTGCCATATTGGAGGAGGAGACGGGAGAAAACAAAATGCCTCATAGTTGTGTAGTTGTGCGGCTTGGAATGTAACCGTTTAGATGTCAAATCAAAATCAGAAGGAATTACCTTTCACAGGTAAGGCATAACACTTTCTCTAGATTGTATTTAAGCTATAGTCTGTACGATTTTCACAATTATAACATTGTTTTGGAACCGAAAACTAGTCAAAGAAAATACTATGGTTATGGTTTCCTGCTCCTCAGATTTCATTGATACAGTTACTTAGATGGTATTTACTTTAGTCTGCACACGGTATTAAACAACAATATATACACATATATTGATAATTACGAGAATAGTGTCAAGATTCTATTAGAATAAAAGTCAAATTAAAACGATTAAGTCATAATATTACGATAATCAAGATCTGTATCAAGATCTGTTTTGATCAGCTTGATCAAGCAGCAGCCAGTTTCTCTCTGTTGTACTGCTCGTACAGATAACATGTGAGCTAACTTATTTATGTTTAATTCTTGAAAAAATTATAACAGTTAACTTCAAAACAGTCCTCGTTTTAACACAAACGCAAAACTTATTTTTGTAGGAATTCTCATAATGGATGGCTGTACTAGAAAATGTAATTTTCCTTCGAGGATTATTATTAATAATAATAATAAAATTGTAATTTAACAACTGAGTTAATATATCCAGTCAAAATGGAACTGTTAAAGGTTTAAAATTGTAAGAAAGATTTTATGGTACTATTACCAACTGTATCCCTTATTCAGAAGATAAAATAACAAATAAATGAATTGGCTCAGTCAAGCATTTTGTTAGTTTGTTGTTGCTGTGTGTTTAGCTTTTGTTCTTCTTTATAGGTTTCCTAAAGATAGTGTTAGGAAGAGAAACTGGGAAGTTGCGCTGAGGAGGGAAGGCTTTTCAGCCAGTTCATCTTCAGCACTCTGCAGCAAGCATTTCAAACCTGAACACTTTGACAGAACGGGTCAGACAGTGCGGCTCAAAGATGGAGCTGTTCCTTCTGTCTTTAGTTTCCCTGCTCACCTTCAAAAGGTATTTATGTTAAAATAGTTTGGAAGATAAATGAATGCTGTGCTATTGCACTTTTTCTGAATGTGAAGGAGTTTATTTGTTTTGTAATGTGACTAAAAATTATCTTTTACTTTAGCCTGTTTCTACCAGAACAACAGAGACATCAAAGAAGGCTCAAGAAGCTCTCTCCATTTTTCAGGCATTATTAAGGTATGTACAACAATTTTCAGTTTTTTTAATTTTGTTTCACCATTGTTACTTGTTGCTTTCACATTTCTAAGTGTGAAAATCATTTAGTGGTTTCTTGAAGTTATTTTTGTCATGATAACACAGACAAAACAATTTCTTGTGAAGGTACTGTACCTATCTGTGGTGGGATTCATCATCAACATTGACACGCTGATGTTGATGATTCCTGAACAGCTTCAGCAACAGCAGGACATCTGCACCTATCGCTTTAGCCAAGATCACTTGGAACTACTCTTCAATTCCATCAGGGCATCAGGTGGTCATTTCTTTCTTTTTTTCACTTTGGTTTGTTTGTATGCATGCATGTATGTCACATTGTTTACAGTGTTGTGATTACATCATTAGTTTTTCTTCTTTAGGATAAAATTAATTCTAACTCGGTGAAATCTGACTGTGTTGAGTCTGTTTATTCATGTTTTCTCAGGGGGCTGGAACAATAACCCTTCAGCTGGGCAGTTTGAAGCCATTTTTCGTCATCTGATGGTGCGGTGTGGGGTGTCTCCAAGTGGATCAGGAAATGTGGCAGTACAGGATGCAACTGTGTTTCTGTCTGCTCTCGAACTGTCATCTTCTCCCACAGCAGAAGTAACCGAAGAGCTGCCATCGCCATTTGCAAATACTTGTGCAATTGTGCGTGACCACACTTATCTGTCGACACGCTTCGGTGGTCTTGTTGACAATGCAATTGTCTACATCTCGGGGTTTGTGGTCCGGAAAATCTTAAAGAAGCTTGTGTGTGACGTATGCCGTGGTAGCTTGGTATCTGATGCTGTACCTACATCTTTTGACCAGAGCTACCACTTACTTAAACTAAGAAACAAAGGGGGTCTAATGATACCATCTGCAGGGACTTTGAGTTTGCATGTTCTCCCCGTGCATGCGTGGGTTTCCTCCGGGTACTCCGGTTTCCTCCCACAGACCAAAAAACATGCTTGTTAGGCTGATTGGTGACTCTAAATTGACCCTAGGTGTGAGTGTGAGAGTGGATGGTTGTTTGGTGTGAGTGAGACAGGTCCCTCTTGTAAATGAGTCCCCGTGACTCAACGAGGCTAGCCTGTATAAATAAAGGTTGAATGAATGAATGAATGAATGAGGGTAGTCAGGTCAGCTGAACGTTTCATCCGCCAGTCTGTGTCCAGGCAAGCTGTCAGTTTGTCCTATATCGATCAGTTTGTACGGGCTGATGTTGGAGCTGAGGATGTGTTCTGTCTGGGTGAGCACATTCAGGAAACACAGTGTGGAATAGACAATCATCACTATGTGTTGAGGTCCCTTGTCGTTTCTGTGTTCCATAAATTAAGACTGCACCACATTGCCAAACTGAAAACGACACAATTACAGAGTGGCAACACAAGAAAAAAAAGTGCAAAAACCATTCTTTTTAAAGGCTTTTAGTGCCTTACTAGGAAAAAATGTATATAGTGTATATAACGTGAATGTGTGTTGTTGAAAATCTTTGTTGGCTCCAAATAGCCTAAAAACTAATAAAAAATGAGAGGCTATGTTAATTTTTTATATTCTTTGTGGTCCTGGGGGAGGGTGTGTGAATTCATTCATTATAATTCATATAATATAAAGTGTAACATAAATTACTTATTAAAGGGGCAGATTTTTCTCTTCTCTCAGCTGCTTTTCATTTCATTGTATTTGCATTTTATTTTTATTGTACATATAATCTTTTGACAATAGTAATTTCATTTCAAAACAAACAAATTCACATACAAAAAATACATATCAAATAAAATGAAAGGTAGCAGAAAGGAGAAAAAATCTTATATCTGCCCCATTAAAAAAAAATATTGACTATAATAATAATAGTTTCAAATAATAACAAAACAAAATCTTCAGCTCCTAAACAGCAGCTCTTATAAATACAAATCATAGAATTTCATATTTCTTTAACAATTTTTTTATCAATATTTTAAACAAATTAATAGAGCCAGCGTTTTTACAATCACTATTCATAGTATTCCATAATCATATTGGACTGAAGTACATCTGTCCTTTTAATTTATTTGAATTTTAGGTTTTAAAAACATTAATCTCTTCAGATTGTAACTACGTTCCCTCTTAACAAAATGTGATTGGATGTTCAAAGGTAATACATTTTTATGAGCATTATACATAACCTGCAAAATATTATAATTAACTAAATCATAAGACTTCAATAATTTCAACTGATAACGTAATGTATTTTGATGGGTGACTGTAGTGTTTTCTAGTTATATATATACTGTATACAGTAGTTATATATATAGTTACATATATGCTTATCTGAATATATATATATATATATATATATATATATATATATATATATATATATATATATATAATTACAGTATCTGAATATGTATACATAATGTGTGTGTGAATAAATTGCATCTTTTGTTGTGTCTTGCTAAACATACATTAAAGTAGTATTGTATTCCACCAAAATTATTTAAATATGCTAAACTATACGTTTCTATACATGCAGTTTTAATAGCTGTATGCCTAAAATTTAAATATGTGACAACAATTACTATTCAGCGTGTTATGATTGATTAAATGCGCTGATACTTTATTGTGCCTGTCAAATATATAAGGCTGAGTGGAGCGGTCTCCACCCCCAAGATGGCTGCCTGAAATCTCGTCGGCTCCAATAGACCCATTTACAGCCTACGTCATCAAGCAGCTGCGCGCGCAGCGTGGCTACAGCAGCATGACGGCTCGTAGTGTATTATCAAGCTACGCTAGCGGGTTATCGGTAAATGATCGCAAAGCTTACTTTAATAAGTTAACTTTGAGCAATGGCCATCAGCTTCCTGATCCGTGTATAGTTACTGAATGGGAGTATGACGTTAGTAAGTGAAGTTAGAAAAGCTACGAGCATACAAATCACTCGATGCGTATGACTACGTTGTTTGTGGACATGTACAGGAAGTGCGTTATAAAGATATGGACGCAGATTTCTGTGTTTTAAAGTCCAAAGTCCTCCCCAGTCAGAGACAAGGTGCAAAGACTACAATGTATGAGGCTTGGGTAATCGTCAACAAAGTGGAGAACTACATTCTCACAGCAAACTGCACCTGTATGGCAGGGTAAGTTAATTTTGGTTGTTGATATGCATAATTTGCTTCTGTTTTAGGCCACTGCAATTTTAGATTTTACATAATTTTCAGTGTAAAATGTTTTATTAGCATTGCTCAGATAACTTAGTCATTACATATTCCAAAATATTCATCCAGAGGTCACAGTGGCTTGAATTACAAAATCTAATGAAAATCAGAAATGTTTATTTATTTACAATCAAAGTCTGAACTTGGTCAGGAAACATTCAGAACATAACATATAACATACATTGGCCTCTACTCCTAATTACAAATTGTTTGAGCCACTAAAACATTTAATTTTTCATCATTATTAAAAGAGAAGTGGCTATAATCATTTTTAACAGTCTGAACTTCACAGGTAAAATAGAACCCAGCTAAGTGCAGTCTGGAGCCCTGCGTTTACATTTTCATCTCACCTTTGAAGATGTGGATGTAATATACCACCCTAACTACATTTGTTTGTTCTTTTAACAGTGCTGACAGATGACGACATCCAAGAACTGCGGGCTGTGGACCCAGTTTGTGCAGTGATGACAAGCTTGGACAATAGTGACACGTACACCGCTTCATCTGACCACAACTATGAGGAGCATCTAGATTTACCTGAGTTTTATTTAGCACATCATCCAGAGACCTCACACCCAATGAACTAAAGGTGAAATGTGAGGAAACATTTGTCCTGCTGAAAACTAAACACACACCCTATCAGTGTAAAAGATTTTGTGCATAAAGAACTTCGAAATGTCCGATTTTTTTATACTTTATGTTGTGTACCACCGTAGATGTTATAGGTGGTCTGTTATTTACCTTGATCTTTGCAGTCATCCAATAATCTGATGTTTGTTGTTTTAAATAAATCTTATATTAAACATCTTAATTTTTTTGTAGGCTTCTAGCCTGTTTTTGATGTCATATTCAATTATTTGGATTAATTTTGAACCACATTATACCTGTATTTACAATTTTGAAGAAATACACAGGTTATAATTTAATTAAATTGTTTGTTTATTGTTAGACAGGTGACAATTTATTGCACTTAACAGTTGAATAAGAAAACGGAGATCCTTCCAGTTTATGTTTTAACTTTTGATGTTCAGCCTGTAGCGTGTCAAACTCCTGACGCAGGTGGGCATATTCATTCTGAAGTTGACAGTGCCTCAGGTTCAGATCATCATATTCAGTCCTCGGGACTACATCTTCTTGTGCTGAAAGTTATGAAAAGAAACGGTAAGCAAATGCACTGAAAAGCAGGAAGCAACACTTTATGCTCTGACACAGAACGTGCCTGTGCTGTGACTTCTTTTTTAGCTGATTAATTGTGAACAATATTTAGCTGTACACATGATTGTGGGGTAAGAACTGCCAGAAAACCATTCTGGTTTGAATAAAATATGAGCAGAATGTTGGTTGACGCCCTAGTATTTCAGAAATATTAAATCTATCTATAATTAATTAATCAAACAATCAATTTATTAAAAAGTTTGTTAGATAGGACATAATATATTTGTACCAGGGTCATGTTCCATGTTGGATTCTTGTTGTTGATCTGAAGTGACACTGCCAGGGCTGGGTTGATGTGATGACTTGTGCACACCAGCATCTCTCGTCTTTTTCCTCTGGTACCTAAAATAAAAATATGTGAAGATGTAGCGACACACAGTAAATAAACATTTACACATCATCTACTTTTAATACAGAGCTGTATTTCAAAGCCTGCACTACACCAAAGTATGCTAAAGACCATGACAACAGAACAGAAAAAAATAAATAGTAAAGACAGGCCAAGGCAAATTATCCATACCTTTTCATCTTTGCTCATGATCCCTGTCCTTTAGTGTACACAAACACAGAAGGTATGAAATCAGGACTTTGATACCATACCATACCATACCATTTTATTTATAAAGCACTTTAAACAGGAACAAGTCCACACCAAAGTGCTGGACAAACAAACACGCAACAGGTAACACAGACAATGAAGTACAACACGAAAAACATAAAAACATTGCAGATCATAAATCAAACGATCCAATACAAATCAGCTGGCATTGAAAGCGATGGAGTAGTAGTGAGTTTTTAACCGGGATTTGAAAACTGAGAGGGAGGGGGCCTGTTTGATGAGCAGCGGTAACTCGTTCCAGAGTCTTGGGCCTGCTACAGAGAACGCCCTGTCACCCCTGCGCTTAAGGCGAGTTTCTGGAACTATTAAGAGTACCTGATCCTCTGACCTCAAAGCACGTGGAGGGACATATGGGTGTATCAGATCCGAGAGATAGGCGGGGGCGAGACTGTTCAGCGATTTGTAGACATACATGAGAATTTTGAATTGGATTCGAAGATGAACCGGTAGCCAACGATAATCCAACGACATTTCCCCTGAAAATAAACCACATAGGCATTTGTTTATTAAGAGCTAGCTTATTAGCAACTAGCTTCTAGCCAACTTTCCGACCGAATTTAACAGCAATAAACTGCGTCTAGTTTTTAAAAACAATGGTTAATCAAAACCAGGGTTTATGGTGAAATAAAACTAGATGAGTAACCTTACCTGATATAAAATGGGCACTGCATACTCGTGCATTTTTGATAAAGTCCTCGGTCCAATCCACCCACTTGATGGTCTGAAGCGACAGCTGCCTTCGGTGGCTTTGAAATGGTCGATTGCCTCTTGGTATGCGGGAGAACTTCAGTCCTTCCTTAGAAATACCTATTTGTACAACCGTATACGCAACATCCTGACATTTTGTTGCTGGTGGAGGAAATTAATTAGCTAGATTCACTCCGCAACTTTTTTATGCTTGGTAAAATGCCTGGGTGGGTGGAGTCTTCTGTTGCACCGGTGCGCGCGCAGCCGTCTTTGTTTACAAACACTAAATGGGTCTATAGGCGAGAGCATTCCATGGGGTATCTAGTGTTTAATATCTATGGTTCAACTGTTATCCAAGAGCTGTGGGGTTGTGATGTCATCAGCGTGCGCTCTCAGGCCTCCATTGCCTGCAGCGTTCCCTCAGTGTGGACTGAGCTTGGCAAAAAGATCTTTTCTTTTGATAAGATCGTTAGAAAATCTAAGCAGACATATTGTTTTTAGTATTTACCTTGTTTTATATAGATCTTATTCATTCATAACCCTTGTTTTTTATTGCTTTTATTGTTGTTTACTGTGCTCCATGTTGTCTGTCTAAAACAGGTCTCTGTTGAAAATTATTCTTTGTGACTCTACAAGACTTCCTGAATAAAGTATTTAATTGATCAACTTTATTTGACCAGGCAGGGGAGCAGTGGACCAACATGCAGGTTTCTGTTCTGTGGGAGAAAACCCACGCAGCACGAGAACAACATGCAAACTCCACCCAGAAAGAACCCAGGTCCAACCGGGGATTGAACCCAGGACCTTCTTGCTGTGAGGCAACAGTTCTAACCACTGAGCCGTCATGCTGGAAATAAAAACTACATTAAATCCTTACATGTTCATTTGAACATTAAATCCTTACATGTTCATTTTTTACATGTTCATTTGAACATTAAATCCTTACATGTTCATTTGAACATTAAATCCTTACATGTTCATTTCTTACATGTTCATTCGAACATTAAATCCTTACATGTTCATTTGAACATTAAATCCTTACATGTTCATTTGAACATTAAATCCTTACATGTTCATTTGAACATTAAATCCTTACATGTTCATTTCTTACATGTTCATTCGAACATTAAATCCTTACATGTTCATTTGAACATTAAATCCTTACATGTTCATTTGAACATTAAATCCTTACATGTTCATTTGAACATTAAATCCTTACATGTTCATTTCTTACATGTTCATTTGAACATTAAATCCTTACATGTTCATTTGAACATTAAATCCTTACATGTTCATTTGAACATTAAATCCTTACATGTTCATTTGAACATTAAATCCTTACATGTTCATTTGAACATTAAATCCTTACATGTTCATTTGAACATTAAATCCTTACATGTTCATTTGAACATTAAATCCTTACATGTTCATTTGAACATTAAATCCTTACATGTTCATTTCTTACATGTTCATTTGAACATTAAATCCTTACATGTTCATTTCTTACATGTTCATTTCTTACATGTTCATTTGAACATTAAATCCTTACATGTTCATTTCTTACATGTTCATTTGAACATTAAATCCTTACATGTTCATTTCTTACATGTTCATTTGAACATTAAATCCTTACATGTTCATTTGAACATTAAATCCTTACATGTTCATTTGAACATTAAATCCTTACATGTTCATTTGAACATTAAATCCTTACATGTTCATTTGAACATTAAATCCTTACATGTTCATTTGAACATTAAATCCTTACATGTTCATTTCTTACATGTTCATTCGAACATTAAATCCTTACATGTTCATTTGAACATTAAATCCTTACATGTTCATTTGAACATTAAATCCTTACATGTTCATTTGAACATTAAATCCTTACATGTTCATTTCTTACATGTTCATTCGAACATTAAATCCTTACATGTTCATTTGAACATTAAATCCTTACATGTTCATTTGAACATTAAATCCTTACATGTTCATTTGAACATTAAATCCTTACATGTTCATTTCTTACATGTTCATTTGAACATTAAATCCTTACATGTTCATTTGAACATTAAATCCTTACATGTTCATTTGAACATTAAATCCTTACATGTTCATTTGAACATTAAATCCTTACATGTTCATTTGAACATTAAATCCTTACATGTTCATTTGAACATTAAATCCTTACATGTTCATTTGAACATTAAATCCTTACATGTTCATTTGAACATTAAATCCTTACATGTTCATTTCTTACATGTTCATTTGAACATTAAATCCTTACATGTTCATTTCTTACATGTTCATTTCTTACATGTTCATTTGAACATTAAATCCTTACATGTTCATTTCTTACATGTTCATTTGAACATTAAATCCTTACATGTTCATTTCTTACATGTTCATTTGAACATTAAATCCTTACATGTTCATTTGAACATTAAATCCTTACATGTTCATTTGAACATTAAATCCTTACATGTTCATTTGAACATTAAATCCTTACATGTTCATTTGAACATTAAATCCTTACATGTTCATTTGAACATTAAATCCTTACATGTTCATTTGAACATTAAATCCTTACATGTTCATTTTGAACATTAAATCCTTACATGTTCATTTCTTACATGTTCATTCTTACATGTTCATTTGAACATTAAATCCTTACATGTTCATTTCTTACATGTTCATTTGAACATTAAATCCTTACATGTTCATTTCTTACATGTTCATTTGAACATTAAATCCTTACATGTTCATTTGAACATTAAATCCTTACATGTTCATTTGAACATTAAATCCTTACATGTTCATTTGAACATTAAATCCTTACATGTTCATTTGAACATCTGCTTCAAACTAAATGTTTTTATTTGTTTGGACGCACGTCGGCAGCGTTTCCCAGAATTCCTACAGAAAGTTTATAATGTGGTTGATTTAGGACGTGGTCATCTGAAGCGCCATGGAAACGTTGAGCACATTGTTCAGAGCGACCCGGTTGTTTACACACGATGATTCATGTCAACAGTTCGGTGACGGACAAAACAAACAAACAAACAAACAAACAAGCAGCGGACGGTTTCAGACACTTTCATAAAGTGCATCTAGTTTGTTAAAGTCAACATCTATCCAGACCAGAACATATGAAACCCAGACTGTAAGACTTCCCAGGAACCGGGTCAGAACTTTAGAGGTGTTGTCGTGTCCGTCTGACTAAAGAACAAGTTTTTATCAGCTTCAGAGTTTTGGACAAACAAACCGGATCACAGACTGGTTCAGGTAAAAACACTCAGAATCATCAGAACCAACAGCCCGGTTCAGGAGCGCCGCGGGCTTCACTTTAATCTCAACAGAAAACAAACAAACAAACAAACAACAACACAACCTCCCTGTCAGTTTCTACGCCGCTTCGTTCGGGTAACATTTGACTGAATGCTGCTCAAGTTCTGGTTCTGGACCTGAAAGATCCGTGCTGCTTTTGCAGGGCCAGAGAGAAATCTAACGTTTAACAAAGTGTGGGTTCTGCAAGAACCAGAACCAAGAGCAGTCTTTACAAACTCACAGTTCCAACACAAACAGAGGTGGCCCGGTCGGGTCCAAAACACGAAAGCAAAGAACAGAAGCACTGCAGAGACTGCACGTGTTCACCTGCAGGCAGGAACCAATCACCTGCAGGCAGGAACCAATCACCTGCAGACAGGAACCAATCACCTGCAGGCAGGAACCAATCACCTGCAGGCAGGAACCAATCACCTGCAGGCAGGAACCAATCACCTGCAGGCAGGAACCAATCAGCTGCAGGCAGGAACCAATCACCTGCAGGCAGGAACCAATCAGCTGCAGGCAGGAACCAATCACCTGCAGGCAGGAACCAATCACCTGCAGGCAGGAACCAATCACCTGCAGGCAGGAACCAATCACCTGCAGGCAGGAACCAATCACCTGCAGGCAGGAACCAATCAGCTGCAGGCAGGAACCAATCACCTGCAGGCAGGAACCAATCACCTGCAGGCAGGAACCAATCAGCTGCAGGCAGGAACCAATCACCTGCAGGCAGGAACCAATCAGCTGCAGGCAGGAACCAATCACCTGCAGGCAGGAACCAATCAGCTGCAGGCAGGAACCAATCAGCTGCAGGCAGGAACCAATCAGCTGCCGGGGTTCTGCTGCTCCGGCACCAAACACAAACAGAACTGTCCTCAGAGACTCTGTCCTCAGAGACTCTGTCCTCAGAGACTCTGTCCTCAGAGACTCTGTCCTCAGAGACTCTGTCCTCAGAGACTCTGTCCTCAGAGACTCTGTCCTCAGAGACTCTGTCCTCAGAGACTCTGTCCTCAGAGACTCTGTCCTCAGAGACTCTGTCCTCAGAGACTCTGTCCTGCCATCAGCATGTAGTCGTCCAGCTGTGCATCCAGACGTCTCCGGGACATGGACATGTATTTGTCCAGGTCCTGGTCCAATCTGCTCCGGGACATGGACATGTACTCATCCAGTTGACTGTCTAGCTGCTTCTTGTTTGGAACACATTTCCTGTAAAAGCCACGCCCCTTTAATGATGTGGCTCCACCTCCCTGCAGCACCTGTTCCGGCTGCCTTCGTCCTGTAACAGAGAAGTAATCAGATTACATGTGTAACTAAGCAGAAGCCCATGAAAGGTCAGCGTGAGGCTGAGACTGACCTGGAGTTAGACTCTGAAGGTTCCTCCGTCCTGCAGAACAACACACAGGTGAGTTTTTAAAGAAGCAAACCAACTGGTGACCTTTGACCCAAACCAGAAACCAGCAGAAGACGCTGACGGACCCAAACGTTCTGCAGCTGCAAACATCAGGAACCTCAACAGTTTACTTTCATCTTTGAAACGAACGTTGTTTTAGGTCTACAGCGAACTGTTTGAAAGATCATCGTCTTTTTTAAGATTTAGAGTCAGATTGTTTCTTTTTACTAAGATTAAATTCTTTATTTATTTAATTTATTTTTAAATGAACAACTTTGACACCGAGCCACGCTCAGTTTAAAGCTGCACTGACATCATGTTGTAACTATGCATCATTTTGCACTACATATACACCGGTATATATTATCATTGAACCATGTTCGTTTTTGCAAAATAAATTATAAATATATTAAAATTTCATTACACGTTATGGTAATTTTGTCGATGTGACACGCCCACATTTTTCAGAGAACTTCCGCAATACGTCACGTGACGTAAGGAGATGACACGCTGCTCAGTGCGCACCTTGTAAACAACATGGCGGCCGATACAGAACCAGACAAATTTATCAATCTGAGTGAAGAATAGAGCGATTTGTATTCAGTTTGGGAAGCCAAAGTTATTTCAGGGGGTTAAACAATAAACAGCAGGTTCTAATTTATGTCTGCAGCCGTATTTATTGAAGCCTTACCAACGAGGAAGCAGCAGGTGGCAAGCTGCGACGTTTGAGGACCGAGGAGGACGTGATGGAACCCGTTCACGTTGTCCACAGAGCACTGATTGGTACTGCTTTAATTAATGTATCTATCTAATAATTATTCAACATTACTTATACCGTAGTTTAAAAAAGATGAGTCCCTTTGAAGCATCTGTTTTATTTTCTATGTTTATTCTAATGTTATGTACAAGTTTTACTGCACTCAGTCTTTACATTAAAAATGAAATTTCACTCAAATTCTGTCTAAATAACATCACTACATTTTCATAGCTGGATCATCAGGGTGTGCAGTACCTGGTTTCAGCTGTAATAATCAAAATAAAACAATATTTAATATTCACCCTATTATAAGTTTAATCATATAAATATTTGGAACAGGTGAGCTCTGGAGAGGACATACTCCCTGATACTGGATGAAGTTGTGGGGGAACAGATTGCATGACACTGTGTGCACCCTCATGTTATGTTTAACTTGTCTTCTAGTTTCCTGGAGGAATACGTCGGAGGACTGGGCAGCAGAGCAGAGGAGTGAGTGAGGATGTCAGTGTGAGTCAATCTAGTACAACACGTTATTTATTCAGCTACATGTTTACATTTACATGTTTACATTTACATGTTTACATGTTTACATTCTTGGTCTAATTATTTTGACCTCGTGTGTTTTTATGCAGCTCTCAGAAACTAAAGTCTTCACTCCCTCATGTGCACCTGCTGCTGAGAACCATATCACACCTGGGCAAAGGTAATGTTTTCTCCATAGAGACTTGATTTTACTTCATTTTTTATTGATTTTACCTGTTTAACTTGTCATTTTATTGTATTTTAAATTGTTTTTAGTTCACTGTGTGTTAGTTTTGTAGCTCTGTTTTTATGCTTTATTTTATCTTGTTTGTAACTGATGTTCAGCACTTTGTTTCAGCTGTGGCTGTGTTAAAGCGCTTTATAAATAAAGCTGATGATGATGATAAAGTGAAAGTATATTGACATGTAAATACTGTACACACTAATCTAGGTTCTGCAGGCTCTGTGCTGCACAATGTGTTATTCGTTATGTAAAGTCTTGGTTCAGTTTCTCAGTACAAAATTATTTAACCACACTGGCTGCTTTACTATCACAGAAACTGTATTCTGTGATTTTGATGATTTCTGGCAAACCGGTCAACAAATGAGTCAAGATTCAGATTTTGTGTTAACAGGATTTAATTGTAACTAAGAAATTTATCCAACATTAATAAAACTTAACTCAAGTTGCCTTTTTGGACATGCATGAATATATTTGTATACACTGTACTTGTCTGTAGTAGAGAGAACATTAATCTTCTCTTGGCAGTGCAAATTCTGCTAACACAAAACGTGTGACTACTTAAAACTTTCACCCAGTCTCTTTTTCATCACATGCTTCCAAAAGTCAACAATTATGTTTGTATTCTGCATCTGTCTGTTAGCAAAATATCTTATGAACAACTGAATATATTTTGATTAAACTTTCAATAATTAATCACTGAATGGCTCTCTACGACTGGTTGACTTTTAAAGAACATCCAATTCAAGATGGCTGCCACAGCTAACTGAACTTAAATAACACAAAATTGACTACAACTCAGTCAATTTGACAAAAAAATTGAGATAAAATTTGGTGTGGTAGTAGCTGAGATTCATTCCCAAAGCATAAGCAAAGGACTTTTAGAATGCATAAGATCTTTCTTTAAAATTATAACGTTATTTATTTAGAATCAATGGTGTTGGTCTGTTAGCAAAATATCTCATGACCCTCTGGACAGATTTTGAAAAATCTTTCAAGAAATAATAAACAGATGTTTCTTTACTGATGATTAACTTTTGAGCACAATTGAATTGAAGATGGCTGCAGCAGGCAATTGAAATAAGCCAACTCAAAAATGGTTATAATTCAGTTAATTTTACAGATATGGAGTTAAGTGATTGTTTGTTTAAAGTTATTTTATATATTCTTTTAAATAATGGGGTGATATAAGATTTTTTTCTTTCTGCACTCTTTTCATTCAATGTTTTATTTTTGATGAATTTGTTTTATTTTGTCTCTTTTAAATTAATGAATAAATAAATAAAATTAAATATTAAATAGCTTTACATCTGCTAAGTTCTTGGCATAAACCAACACAGACATGTTCCTGTTTTTAGTGTTTTACATGCTTTATATTGTAGCTGTATTATGATATGATGCGCAGCCACGGAGCTCCAGGGGGAAGCTGAAAGCAGCAGCCCGCAATCAGAGTGCCCATCCCGGGATGAAAAAGAAAAACACACCGCTGAAGCCCCTGAGCTCGAATGTCCGGCGTAAAACTAACTTGACCGCGGTTTAATGTGACACAGATGTGTTTATATAGCTCTGCAAACATTGAACGTTGCTGTCTTGCGGTGTTGAGTGTAAAATATTTCCACACAATGGACACATGTTACTTTGTTACGATGAAAAGTCGGCTAGCTGCTAGCTAAGATGCTACTCACCAGTGTTGTCAGATCTTGCGACAGAAAAAAGTGACCAGCTCCGTGAAAACAATCCATAACCAAACGACCCGCTCTTTGAAAACGATGCCAAAACAAACAGTTTTCTCCTCACGCTGCAGCTGCCTGCTGTCAAAGTATGCAGGACTGTTATGTTGAAAACAGGCTATTACACTGCTGCAAAACCTTTACAACACACATACAGTACATACAGTACATCACAGAGCCACGGGCTGAAGGCCTCACTTTAATTTATATAGCATTTTAAATCACAAGTAGAGAAAACATGGTACGTTTTGTAACTTTTGTTTGTATTCTGGTAACTCGTCTTTGTGGTTTGAACAAACATTTTAGTTAAACCTGTTATAATTGTCTGTGGTTAGTTTAATATGGAACATGCTCTGTCCTCTGTAGTAACACAGCAGGCCTTGCTATGCCCGCGTACACAGAGAAGCTCATACATGCATGTTCACTCAGGCCCCGAGCAGGGACAGAATTAGGTCAGAGTAGATAAGAACGCAAGAAGGTTGCAGAGGGAAACCTTTCTGCTGTTAGTTTTGCTGAGTTGATGTCATACAGAACTCCACAAATAGATAAAAATAACACTTGCTGCAGGAGAGCTAAGGTCTTTTATCAGAACAGAAGAGAGGCTGCAAGAACGGAGCGTTTGTTGATTCAAGGCCTGTTAAAAAGGAAAAGAGAGTTGTTTAAGCAATTAAAACAAAAATATTCAGACACATATTTTTAAAATAATCTTTTATTACACATTTTTGAATCATGATGCATGCATGTTTTCTCCTGACACCAAGGTAGAAGGATATTCACATGCAGCCCTCACACACACAGCCTCTCCCTAAACCAGCGCGTGCTCACACACACACACGCACGTGCTCACACACACACGCATGCCAGCACAGGCTGGCCTGGTTCTGGCTGCTGCTAAATACCTCATCAGTCAAAGCAATTACAAGATTTTTTGTAAAATTTTCAGCCCTGATTAATCTGTTTCCTTACTTGGTAGCAGATTCCATAAAAGTTTTATTTTAAAGGTTTTTAGCATATGATTTCTTACCTGTAAAATCTTGACCTTCTATTTCACAATTAAAGTGTTCAAATATTGAAATACAGAGGATATTGCCTTGTTGTTACTGTGGCTATAAAACAAGACTAACAATAATTTTAAAAAAAGTATCCAATTGAATGGATAATATATCTGTAATTTTCATTTAAGGCATTTGATTGTTAA